>CP135540.1:3256589-3283679 GCA_032402905.1 Khaya senegalensis | reverse complement strand
AATATTTTTATTGATATTTTAAATATTATTTATGATTTATTTTATATATTTTAATATTTTTAAATTACAAAATCGATTTTAAATGGCAAAACTAACCCTTTTTTTTTTTACCGAGTCTCGTCAACTATCATTCTACTGAGGGACAAATCACCACACCATCGGACGCTTAGGTCAGTGTGAATGTTAAGCCAGCTTCCGCATGACGAAGACAGTGATAAGTGGGATCTCGTGGAACCCTTTCGTTGGACGAGTGTTATGGTTGCATAGGGAAAATACGAAAGCCGTACCTGATTCTTAGTCTGCTCTAAAGGCAGCCAGTCACTCGAGGTCTTCAGGAGTGAAATCACTCTCGAGTAACAGCTTCTACTCTTGTTTCTAGAACCATTTGTTTCTCCGAGATGACCAAGAATGGGCGGAGGTGCGCCGCGACATGCCTACCGTTGAAACGGACACGTAAGTGTTGCTGAAGTTCCAGACTCCGCTAGACATCGGCCATTAACGGCCGGGGGGCAGTGTCACAAGAATGAAAAATTGCTGCTTACAATAATTTCAATACATAATAATACAGAACAAAATTTCAGATAACTAATGATAATGGTCACAGTCACTAAGTTGCGTTCGCACGATGAACATACAAAACAGAACCCTCTCGTTGATACAAATCTGCAAAACAAACAAGTAAATCCCACTGTCTATGATCGAAAATCTACTTCACACTACTGTTTTCCGCAATTCAGCAGCTCCATGTGCAAAATGACATTTTTCTCCAAAGGTGCAAGATCCTTTGGCAAAGTTGTCACACAGCTTTGTCTTATAGTTGTTCCGTTCGGTATTACCTGGTGCTCTCTGGTTTTTTGCATGACCGGAACCAATTCTCACAATTAGCTCTCTTACCATTGCGCTGGCTTGCTTAATCTGCTCAAAAGATCCTTCAAGTTCAATGTTCTTGAGGTTGGGATCTGTTTCGTGATCACGAATGGAAAACTTGGCCCCTGTTTGGCGACAGATCTGCTTAGAGTTCACCCCGCCTTTCCCAATAATTGCTCCAGCTAGAGAAGCATCGACACTGATTTTTGCAGTAGCTGAGGCACCGAAGCTATCAGCAGGTCCTGGTGCTTGTGGTTCATATCGACCACCCATACGGCCTGGAATCACTCCCATGGCATGGTAATGAGGATCATCATGGGATGAAGCAAAAGGTTTCCCAAGTTCCCATTCACCATGAGCAAAGTGACATTTGTCACCAAACTTGCAACCTTCCGCAGAATTAAATTTGTTGCACAAACGGGTTTTCACTGCAGACATAGAGGAACCATTTGCGCTGGGTGGTGCTGCAGCCATGTTTCTGGATGGTGCAGGGACAAGTGGTGGTAGATTCATCATCTGCGCCACAGAGTTGTAACCACCAGGAACATGGTGCAGGAAATGGCAGTTATCACCAAATGGACAGCCAGATGTGCTGCAAAGCCAAAGAATAACAAACATCAAGATAAGAAAAAGCTCCCAATGGCTAAACATGCAAAAGGAAAACAACTAAATCCCAATACTCTCAAAGAGGGTAAAAAGATATGAACACCAATTTCACAAGTTAAAAACAAGACAAGATTATGAATACTGATGCAACTGATTAAGGTAATCCAAAGACTGAGAAATTATATGTCTTCTCTCCAGAATTAAGACGACAGAACTCAGTTACTATAAAAATTTGACATAACTTAGCTTCATTATAGATAACTGACTCCATAATACCTGCCAATAAAAAATTTGGCTCAATGGCAGTAAGTTATATTTTTGCTAGATAACTTACTCCATAATACTGGCCAATTAACGATTTGGCTCAACGGCAGTAAGGATTGACTAAAAGCATGAATACTTAATATATCTTAGTCCATTAGAGGAAAAAGTTTGGACATCAGTAAACATGTAAGGACAGACTAAATCAGTTAAACCAATGATAATTATCAATATAGACTGTCTTAACACAAATTATGCTCCGCCGAATGATGATTCACTTTCTGTGCTTTGTAAATATATCCTTTTCATATTCAATCTCTTAACTTGATCAAAACAAACCACAACCTGTATAACAGCTATGAATATCAACTTCATTAGTGCACTTACAAAATTTTATCTTGTAAATTGAATATTAGTTATTAAAAGAATTTATAAACATTAGAAAAACAATATGCCAATTTGAGATACTTATTTAGATGGGCAAAGATTTGAACCTGTAAAACTTGGTACATGGCTTCGATTTGCTTCCTACACCAGCTGATAAAGACTCTGTTTCTGTTGCAAAACATTAATTACTTTATCTTAGTTAAAATTTCTACAGATTTTTATAAATATTCTCAAAACATCTTCATCATTAAATTCTTAAAACCCATTAGAATAAATAATCAAACTTAATCTACGAGATCTATTGTTCGTATAAAAAATTCTGTACTGCCTAATCCCAAATTCACACAAAATTGGCACATGCCAATCTGAAGAACAACACAGCATCCAGCAAATCAAACCTCATCTTGAAAATAAACCATAATAACTTCCCACATACACCAAGTATATAACTCAGAAATTACTGAAAACAACTAAATTTATACTCAATAAAAAAATTATTAATCTGCTCTGCTTCTCAATTTAAGTTAAGAGCTGCTCGTTACCTTCAAATTTCATCACAGAAATACAAACAGAGTGAACTTTTAAGAAAAACAATGAAAATACAACACCAGAGAGGAACAAAAAGAACCAAACCGGGCTTAAACTTCTTGAAAGAGCCATTAGAGTTGACACTAGCTTCATTCTGCGTTCTCTTTCGTGTATCCATTACTAGATCCGGATCCAACAATAGAGAACAAACAAAATACACTTTTTTTGGCTCAAATAAAAAATCCCAAATCAAGAAATTGCACCAAAACCTAATGAATTTGAAGTATTTAATATATGAGAGACTGGAAAAGCAAAAACCCTAACCCTAGCTGAAGGGTTTATGTTGTGAAAAACAGAAGGAGGAACCGATAATAGGAAAGTCGAGGCAAAAGAGGATCAATGATAATAAGTAAATTTATTTATAATTCTTTTTACTGATGACGTAATAAATATGGATGATTTTCTAATAATTAAATATATATTTTTTCTAATTAGGGTTTTAATTGGGTTATTTGGGCTTGAATTCAGGCGCGCTCAGCCGCTCACGTGCTCCCCAATGTGTTGATGACGTCATGCCGTCAGCTTCCTTTCCGAGATAGGTCGGTTACGTAATGGTGAAGCTTTGGTGATTTTGGGCTTTGTAGAAAAGCCCATTTACGTTTGGGCCCATTTTTGGAGGAGTTGTGAATTTTTTTAAACATTTTTAAATATATATCTAAAATTTGAGAAAATTACACATAATTATAATTTTTAATAAAATTAATAAAAAAATACTTCTCAATAATAATACTGTTATATTTGAACGTTAATTAATTAATTAAAATAATTAAAATAATTTTATACATATAATTTTAATTTTATAATATTTTTTATATACTTTTCTTGAAATTTAAAAAATTAATAGAAAATATTCTTAAAAATTATTTTTTATATTGTAATATTTAATTTAATTTAATAAACATGTAAAAATTATATATTAATTTTAATAAAATAATACCATAAATTACTTATTTGTATAGAACTATAAACCATTTAATTTGATAAAAATATATAAAATTATATTACATGAATACATACAATTATGTATTATAAATTATTTATTTGTATATAATTATTTTAACTGTTATGAAATATTTTTATAATCATTAAATTATTTTTATTATTAAATTAGATATAAAAATATTTTACAATAGTTAAAATAATTATATATAAACAAATAAATTATAATATTTATTTGTATATATCCATATGTTATACTTTTTATATTTTTATCAAAATAAATATTTATAGTTCTACACAAACAAATAATTTATAGTATTATCCTATTAAAATTAACACTTAATTTATATATATTTATTAAATTAAATTAAATATTAAAATACAAAAAAAATTAGAGATATTGTTTGTTAGTTTTTTAAATTTCAAAAGAGATATGTAAAAATATTACTAAATTAAAATAATATAAATAATATTATTTTAATTATTTAATTTTATAAAAATTTATATTTATGTATAATTTTGTCATATCTCAAAAGAAGTATTTGAAAATATCACTAAACTCTTTTGAAAAAATATTGTAATTAAACTAAGATACGAATGTTATTAAAATAAATTAATTTAATTTTTTAAAAAAAATATTACATAAATATATCTAAATCTCTCCTTATAGATATTCAAGCTTTAGATTTCACATTTTAATCTCATAAAATTGAAATAATAAATGACAACATAGAGCAATAATTATTGAAAAATAAAGTTTTTATTATTACTATTATTATAATGGCTTTGAAATCATGACAACTGATTATAAAAACAAAGAATTAAAAGAAAAGTGTGCATAGAAGTTTAGCTTCATGGCCAATTCATCTTCCCTTCATGACATGCTTCCTCAAGCCAGGTAGATGAACATTTGTGATATAATCTCTCCAATTGATGATCCCTACATCAAATCCAAAGGTTCTCTTCTCTTCCTCAGACATGCTTTCCATTAATGATCTTGTATTGTTGATATCAAATCTGTCAGTTATTACATTGTGTAAGAAAATATAATGATAATTATAGAGTTTTAATGCCATATTGTACACACTTACCTTCCACCAAAAAAGGTGTATGGTTGGTATATATTAGCCAAGTGCTTTGCTTGCTCTACAAACTTTTTGCCTATAGTTTCAAGTTTCTGGGCAAGTTTCTCATCAGATGAAGAAGATCCAATTCGCTGGAAATCTTCTTGCTGAAGGTGAGCTAAGAAATCTTCCGGAGAGGTGAAAAACTTCACTGATGGCACAAGAATTGACCCTCCTTTTGAGTCCAAAACAGGCGAAGAATCAAAGTGTTCCTAAATACATTTGGCAAGATAACTGTAAGCAATTGGATTCGCAACAGATGAAGCAATATGGTACACTTCAATCTCTGCTTTCTGCTACGTTATTCGGTTTCCATGTCTTACCATGGCTGCGAACATCGCATTTACAACCATGTCTACTGGCACCTGCATGCCGCCAAATAAAACTTAGATTAGTAGAGAATCTTGATCCTTTTAAGTTGGGTCCATTTTAAGCTTATACCATCGTATATGAACTATAAATCACATGTGTTATTTGCTCATGTAAGAATTCAGATCATAAAAATTTTGATACGAGAAAGGTGGTACTTACTATATCAATTATCATATTTGGGTCTACAGGAAATCCTGAAAGCCGCACTTTTCCATAATATAACGCAAGTGGATCCATCATCCTAAAGAGAGAAAGAAACAAGTACGCCTTAAAACTTATTACCTAAAAAGTTAAAATGTAAATTATAAAATATTACATAATATATAAACCACAAAAATTTTAAATAAGATAGATATCGCATGATCTATTATTTAATAAAATTTTAACACGTACATATTTATTTTAAAATTAATAATGTTAATAACCAAAAAAAAATTATAAGACAGAAATATAATTTTAAATTTTCAATGGAAAAATTTATTTGTATGAATACATATACCTGTTTCCTTCTATCCATCCAGGAAATGGATCTTTGTAAGTGCTTTGGACAACACTAGGTCGAACTATCACGACGGGAAGGTTTCTTCTCAGGTTATAAATCAGCATTTCTCCCATAGCCTTTGTGAACCCATATGTGTCTTGCCATCCATATTTTCTTGCTCTAGATAATTAAAATATTAAACTAATTAAACATGAACAAGAAGAAGAAGAAGAAGAGGAGGAGATTTTATTCATCACCTTTCTAAACCCAGATCCTTCATTTTATTTGCAGTTGTCATTTCATCAGTTTCGGAGAAATATTCTTTGGAATTGAGAGCGAACTCTATTTCTTTTTCAACTTCCAATTTTGATGCCGCAGTTTCAGAAGACAAGTTTTCCCTTGCTAGTGTCTCTCCCATGCTGAACGGCTTTTCCATAATTCTTCCTTCTCTTTTTCCATTTACATACGCTGTGAATATCATTATACCAAACTTTTATTAATTCATCTGTCATCAAAGATATACATAGAGAGATTATAATTAACACTTGCCTATTGATACATGCATGAAAACCTTAAGCTTCTTGCAGTTCTTTGCAAATCCCATGACACGGCAAGGTCCTAAGGTGTTTATATCAATGACAATGTCATATCTGCATGATTTCACAAGTATATATATGGCAGATATCAAGATCACACAAGTAACGAGAAAACGTACGCAGAAGACACTGACTGATGCTTCTTTATATGTATACGATATACAAGGCCGGTTACGTACCCTTCATCAAAGGTTGTATTAGCAGCAGAATTTACGATAACGTCGACTTCGTTTGCAATCACTTGAGCTAAATCTTCTTCTAATCACAGATTATTCTCACAAACATTTCTTACCACAGGAATCAGCTTCTTTAACATGAATTCTTGGTAGGATTTCCCATAGGTTTGCCGAACAAACTTGAAAAGCTCTGCATTGATGATCTGAATTTCACCACAATTATTAAATTGAATGGGTGAATTTATCTGTTAACGTCAACAATTTAATACGAGAATTCGGACAACATACTTCATTTTTTAGTCTTTCCATTGCAGCTTTTTCATTTTTAGCCTTGATCAATACAAATATCTTGCCAACATCTGGTACTGTTCGCAATATCTTCTCTATAAGCACTGCACTTATGAAAATTGGCATCATAATTATATAAAAAGAAAGACAAAATAAAAATAAAAATAAAAAAAGAGGACACATACATATACAACAGAATCGATTACCTTTAGCTAAAAGTCCAGTGGCCCCAGTAACAAGAAAACTCTTCCCTCGAAGAAAATTTTAAATGCCAAGACCATTACTAACATTATCTTCTAGCATGACCAAGGAGTTTGTCTCCAAAGATTTCTCAGGAATCTCTTGGGAGATGAAATTTTCAACGTCGTCGTCTTCAAAACTGAAGAGATTTTACCAGACACCATCGTGTTATTGCCAATGCCACCACCAATACCTATTTTACTCCTCATGGAGGACAAGTGGTCAGAATTCCCCGATGTCATCCTCAGGAATTTGTTTCGTGAAATTGAGGGAGGAAAGGTAAGGAACGTTAAACACCCCATCAGTCCTAAAGAAGAAAGAAAAGAAAATGTTGAGTAACGTCAAAGACCCCAAAGTTTCCTGAAAATAAGAAAATGATTGGCTCAAAAGCTTAATTGGTATAATAGAAATGCAAAATGAGAGAGAAATTAATAAGAGTGGAGACACAGAGAAGGGAGGAGGAGTGATTTATTAGCAAATTAAAGGGAATTAATATCAATATTTAGGGGTTGTATTCATGTCCTATTAAATAAAGGTGAATACAAGTTTAATTTGTTTAATAATCATATTAACAACTAAAAATTTTAATATATCATAATTAATAAATAATTAAATGAATTATAATTGTATTATTTATTTACATATTTTTTTATATCATAATAATATTTTATAATACTTATGATATTATATACATGAATACTAATTAATTTTATTCTAAATATATAAATAATATTAAATAAAATATAAAATTTAATGATTATTATAAACAATTAATGTAAAATGATAAAATATGAAAATGAATTGGATATTCCACTTCGCATAATTAACGGATATGAATGTCGATGGTTAAAAGAAGATAAATTGTATAATCTTTTAAAGGGATTTTTATATTTTAAAATCTAGTTTTTAAAAAGCATTTTTTAAAACAAACAAATGAATAACTCTTTCAATTAATTATTATGCAGCAAACATAATATTAAAACCCTAACTAACTAGACGTGAGTAGAGAGAATAATTCAAATTATCATATCATATTTGTGTCGAGTTATATTTATATCATGTTAAATAAAGGTCAAAGTAGCACAATTAATAAATAATTTAATGGATTATAATCGTATCATTTATTTAACATATTTTTTATGTTATAATATTTTTTATAATACTTATGATATTATATACACAAATATTAATTAATTTTTTTCTAAATATATAGATAACATTAAATAAAATATAAAATTTAATAATTACTGTAAACAATTAATGTAAAATGATAAAATATGAAAATGAATTGGATACTCCACTCAAAGTAATTAATGGATATAAATGTAGATGGTTAAGAAGATAAATTGTATATTCTTTTTAAAGTGATTTTTATATTTTAAATTTTAATTTTTGAAAAATATTTTTTAAAAAATATAAATAAATAACTCTTTCAATTAATTATTATACATCAAATATAATATTAAAATCCTAACTAGCTAACCGCATGCAGAATGGATAATTTAAATTATCATATCATATTTGTATCAAATTATATTTATATTATGTTAAATAAAAATTAATCTAAATTCAACTTATTTAATAATTATGTCAATAATTAAAAATTTTAATATAACATAATTAATAAATGATTAAACATATTGTAATTATGTTATTAATTTAACATATTTTTTATTATAATATTTTTTATAATACTTATGATATTATATATAGAAATACTAGTTAATTTTATTCTTAATATATAGACAACATTAAATAAAATATAAAATTTTTAATAACTACTATAAACAATTAATGTAAAGTGATAAAATATGAAAATGAATTGGATACTCTACTCTACATAATTAATAGATATGAATGTAGATGGTTAAGAAGATAAGTTGTATAATCTTTTAAAAGGACTTTTATATTTTAAAATCTAGTTTTTAAAAAGTATTTTTTAAAAAACATAAATAAATAACTCTTTCAATCAATTATTATGCATCAAATATAATATTAAAATCTTAAGTGACTAGTCGTGAGCAGAAAAGACAATTCGAATTATTGTATTGTATTCTTATTGAGTTGTATTCATATTGTGTGAAATAAAGGTTAATCTAAATTCAACTCATTTAATAATTATATCAATAATTAAAAATTTCAACGTAATACAATTAATAAATATTTAAACAAATTATAATCATATTATTTGTTTAACATATTTTGTTTATGTTATAATATTTTTTATAACACTTATGATATTATATATAAAAATACTAATTAATTTTATTCTAAATATATAGATAATATTAAATAAAATATAAATTTTAATAATTACTATAAACAATTAATGTAAAATGATAAAATATGAATTTTTTTCTATACATCACTGTAGATGACACTTAATTTCTTGGTAAGTGCATCATATCATGTAGTTCTTTCTATATTCATTCAGAAGTAGGAGTGGGATCGATCTGATTCTATTTGGTTTTTGGTTTTTTTTTTCTTTTTTTGAAAAACCCAGGTTTTATTTTTGAGATCACTGATAAAAACAAAAAGGTATTGCCTGTTATTATAATTTAAAATTTACAAATACATACATACATATATATATATATATATATAAATGAACCTGTGTACCTAAAGTATAGAACCTGTAAACTTTTGGTTATATTCTGTGTTAAATCAATCACTCTGATTTACAAGCAAACCCTAAATTTCTGCTGTATTGAGAAGCTGTAATGCTTAAAGAATTTTTTATTTTTTTTAAAAAAAAAAAAAAAAAACCTCTAAATCTGCAGCAATGTCATCTTAGTTTTTGCTTCTCCATACGAATGACGGCAGCTCTTGTAGGTGAGGGTCAAGGTGAAGCTTGCTGTACTAATGTTCTGGTAAAATCAAGCACGGTCCCTGGACAGCTTGCTGATCAGTTTGTAGGTGCGGTTTCCTGAGATATATCGTTCACTCAATCCGGTTCACAACTGCTTGATGTGTTTACTTCATTTCTATGTGGCATCAGCTCCTCTCCGACACTGACAGAGCTTGTCATCAACTGAAAAAATATAGGGAAAACTTTAGAAACTAGTAACAGAATCAATCCAGAAGTTATTATCCACCATCAAAATGTTCAAACAGCAGATAATACATGGTTTTATGAACGAACCCAAAAATATGCATGTTGGATCACCTACTCATAAAAAAACGTGTCAAAAAACACAATCTTAGAAACCAAGTTATCTAGAATCTCGGAAATATAGTTATTTTTCACAATTTTGTACATAGGGTTAGAATCAAAAGCCCTTACTTTTACACAACTTCTAATACTATTTTTACAAGGTTAAATTTAATCTTAATCATTAAAAGTATGCTAATCCAATGCTTGAAAAATCATGTAAGAAAATGTGTTGCCATAGATCTAGCACATATTTTGTGTGTGTGTTTTAAATACCTTCCAATCCTTGAAGTCAAGTCTGAAGACGAAGTGGTGGTAAGCAACCACTCCAGAGGCAACAGAAGCAGCACTGGGAGCATTCTTTGGAGCTGAAAAGGGGGGAAAAATTGTGGATCAGTTCTAAACAGATAATAATAATAATTGAAAAAAAAAGAACAAGACAAAAGAAAGAAGAAAGGCATTTGCAGAGGATCTTACAAACTAGATGACGACCTTTCTCATCCACTTTTATTTCAGCTCGTCCATCTTTAACCAAAAATGATAGGGTAAATAAATTTTCCACTGTCTGCGCAAAAGAATTTCTGTTCAATACTAAATTCTCAAGTCTGACTCTTCTGTTTTTCCTCAAGATATTAAACATGGTTAGCATATTTTTATCAGTGTCTGTTCTCTCTTCTGTAATAGTATCGTCAAGCTGCACAACAGTTGCAGTGTATTTAGACTATTGCTCAAAATTGTGGCAGGAGAAAAAGAGAGAAGAAATTACAAGACATTTACTTAATGCAAATGAAACTTTTAAAGCAATCTACAAAATCACTAACATTGATAACTCAATTGGAAACTAACATTGAAGCTTGAATTAAGACCTCTTACCTGTACAGGCTGAGCATCTTCTGTCGGTCTCACGCGTTTTCTAGAAACAGAAACCTTCCGTTGCTTTAACTCGGTATCCATTGGTCCAATCCTGTACAAAGAACAAGTGAGTACTAAGTCATTCAGAGAATTTGAAACAGATACAACATAGAAAAGAAGAACAAGAAAATCGGCATTATTACATGGTAGCGCATCCGAGATTGCTCCTGGAAAAATATGGGACAGCATTTCCAACATCTGCCCAGGCTATTGAAGTCCCAGCATCTCCCCTACTACTACTCAGTCCACTTGTTTGCTGCCCAAAGTCTCTAACAAGAGCAGAGACAAAATCCGAAACATTTATTCCGTCCTTATTTTCTGCCTGGATGGAGGTTAGCAAAGCACTTGTAATGTCCAACAAGGTCTCTGCATCGGCAGCTTGCTCCCTTGGTCTCTGTACTGAAAATCAAAAAGGAAAAAAAGTGGGTTAAAGGAAAAATGGTAATTGAACTGCTACTGATATTTTCCTCTCCTAAATACATAATCTATCAGCATGTGCACCAACATAGAAAATGAAGTAACTGAATCAAAATAAAGCTCTTAAGCATGCAACAAATCTCGCTACCAGCATAATAAAATCAAGTAAACAAAATTAGAAACCAGTTAAATTTCACACACACGAGACATAAAACTATATATTTCATCATTCAAAAAGTCATGAACAAGAACTCTTAAAGGTATTATGTAATTATTTGAAATCTTCAATAATGCTAGAAACAAATCATATCAATTACAATCTACAATTTCCAATATTGTAAATTAACAATAATCTTACAACAAAAATGTGATAAATATACCCTGATGATGCAAGCTCTCCAATTGATTAATAATTATGTTAAATTTATCAGAACCAGCTCTTGCTATCTCCTCTCTTTCATCTGCAAAACAAATTACATAACACCCCCAAATTTAGTAAAAAGACATAATAAAACAGAGAAAAATCATAAGATTGAATTCAAACGGAGCAATTACCAGCGATTAGAGATTTTACAGAGCGATAGCAGGAACGAAGGATTCTGCGAGCAGCCACGTCTTGATTATACTCATCATTACACTCCGCTTCTCTTGTAAATTCTCCACTCCTGCTGCTGCTGCTACCCAGTTCACGTTTTATGTTTCTGACCATGACTTTTTACAAATTTTCGCGGGAAAAAGTGAAGAATTTAGGGAACATTGGTTGATGGGAGGATCTTATTGATGAAATTGGGAAGTAATACATGGGTTTATTTGAATTTTAAGGAGGAATTGGAAAACCCTAATCTGAAATTTTAAAGAGGAAATTTTCCCCCTCACAGGCGAAACACCACCGACCTAGTGTGAAACTGTGCGTTCGAGGTGGAAATTTGATTTTGTTAAATAATTTTGAATATTAACAGATAAGTCCCTGAATTTTGAATATACCTTAATTGAAGACATAATATTTATTTTATTTTCCTACTACCCCTACTGTACAATTTTACCTCTTATTACAAAGGTTCTTGAATTTTGTCAATGGAGTTTCGAATAACTTCTTTTTAATTTCTTAACACATAAATTATTTATAAAATAAAGAAAATCTCATATCAAATAGACATACACCTGCATAAAATATTTACTTGTGCTGAGTGCATCTGCAGCTTTCATCATCTGGGGGCATGGGAGAGTGAATGGGAAACACAGAGATGAAAATGGGAAGAACATCAAACATCATATCACTAATTTCTTTTTCTACTTTTTTTGGGTTCTATGGAGGGAATTGTGCCAAATCTCTATATTCAGCTGACTACCTAACAAAAATTAGCACAAATTTCCCTATAAAGAATTAATTACAAAATTTTGTGTTTCCATTTTCTATTCCCTATCCCCAAACCATCCTCATGCAGCTTCACACTTCAGATCCTCCAAACTCCCACCGTGCAAACAGGCGCATCGGCAAAAATCACGCCCCTTCTAGTCCCTGGCAGAGTTCATTCTTGTAGCCCGACAGCACGGTTAAAATGCCCGAGCCAGGCGACTCTGAGCCAACTTCACTGCTGAGAGAAATCCAACCTCCCACAATCCCTTAAAACTGCTTTTCACCCAGAATAGTTTTCAACATGCAGGTCTTTTGGTTAGAGCTATCCGATATCAGTATATTCCGGCAATAATGAACAGTCTTCAAGGCCAGACATTAGGCTAGGAAAATAATTATGATGAAATGCATCGGACCACTCTGTTTCCAAAGAAAGATCCCTGTCCATATAAGAAAGAGGACTATTATCCAAATCATCTAACCAACTATCCTGAATGATTGGCAGTGTCAAATCAAACATTAAATTGGGATCTTTCCCGGCAACAGCTGGTATTGGTTGGAATACTGGATCAGGAGATAAGTGTTGTATCTCGCCTTGCTCCGATGAGGTCTTTTTGAGCTTTGATTTAGGAGGCTTGGTTGAGTCGGAAATAGAGAGCTTGTGCTTTCCCAGGGTCTGGGATTTCAGGACCGAGCGTAACCTGGCATCGTTTGCTGGGAAAACAGATGAAGCCCAACCCATTATATCTTCACTGCAAGCTCTTGCAGCATCCCTGACAAAAGAGATGGTGCTCAATCAGCAATCTAGAAAATATTATTCACACGTATTTCATATCATAGTGAGAAATAATTCTCCTAAATGTAGAATTCATCATTTCTTTTTCTATTTCCTGATTCATCAATTTCTTGGCAACTTCATATTTTGAAGTTAACCGATCTTTTCACACAATAATACAAAAACATCATTACTCATAGATAATGTTTTCGATGGTTGACAATAAAATATTAACATGTTCCACAAAATCACTGAAGTTAAGGTCTTCAACGTCATACCTGAATCGGATTTCTGCCACATTTTGTGAATCTTTAAGATGGCCATCTTCTCTTTTAGATTTGTCTGCAGATGTCTGAGGGTCTGAGCCATATATTGATAAATTTATAAGAGGTGGGAAAGAAACCATGGAGTCAACCAACTCCCTCTGGAATTCCAGCGTTATCTCCATCTGTTCTGTGATGACCAAACCATCTTCCCTCTGGTCAGAAAGGGTAACATCACCATCCTGGTGTCTACTATTGGCATCATTAAGAGCAGCTAATACTAACTTGCTACTCTGTCCTAAATTAGTGAATTTCATCCTTTGTACTGGTTCCTTCATGGAATTGCAAGAAGTCTGGTTGACATAATTTAAAAACCTTCCACCTAAGTAAAGACCATTACGAGATAACAAAACATTTTGCTGGCAACCAGTAACAGACTTTGTCCTCCAGACAGATGAAAGAAGTGCGATGAAGTGTTTTTGAAGTAGTAACTCATTATCTTCCTGCTCAGCAGCAACATGTAACAGCATTCTAATATTATCCTGTCACAAAAGAAAATTGATGACCAAGCTTCTCTATTCCTTTCATCAAATAGAATACAGGCCTAAAAATATCCTTGAGAGACATCATTGCTTAACACTCTATGATATTCATTACAAAGAAGCAAGATGTACTGAGGTTACTCCAACTGTGTGCATATATGCAAAGCAGTAAGTCCACAAGAATGACATCCATGAAACAGCTGGCAAAATGACATCACCTCTTAAAACTAAGATCTCTATCATAAACAAAACTGTGTGTTGAGCAAGGAACAAGAATACAAGTCCATAAAAAATAAAATAAAAAATAAATAAATTTTAAGATGCTTTACCTATAACATGAAACTCACATCTTTTTACTTTTTAAAATTTTTCTTTTCCATGTATGGAGGGAAATTAACTACTAGACCAAACATACCTCTGTTACTTTGAGAAGAGCCTTTCCAGAGCCCGCATTGCTCATCTTTTCACTCAAAGTGTTGTCCGGCGCAGACAGAATGTATCTTTGGATTAGTTCCCTAAACCGCTCACAACAATGAACTGGATGACGATATCTTCCTCGATAAAACCCACCAGCAGTCATTCCATAGAGAGTATCACTAACCAAACTCCAGTGTGGGCCATATTCATGTACAACAGCACATAATATGGCATCCTCCTGAGGCAACCAAATATCAGGTGATGGAACACAATCTCTTGACCAAACATTTCCCTTTTTTAATTTTTCTGGTTTTATCATTAAAACTCGCTTTACTGGCATGGCAGTAATGGAAATTTTCCCCCCCATCTTGCTCCTGCTTGCTGGTTTCTGCTCAAAATCAACAACCATATTCTCAAATGGTCTTAATTCTACAGATTCATCATGACATTTACGTGATAGGTTAAAATCAAAATCAAGACCCTTTCTCGGTTTCTTAGACTTCTTCTTTGAGCTCTTCTCCCTCTCTTCATCATCATGGAGAGCCAATTCAGCCTTCTTACGTTTTTTCTGCGATCTTGAAGGCGGTGACACTGCATCTGAAAAGGTAGCCTCTTCATCATACATTTCATCATCAATGGACATAGCTTCCCCTGTAAACTCTTCTTTTACAGCTTTAACTTCAGAAGTTAGCGCTCCTTTCCTGAGAGATTTGAACTTGGCTTTCTTTGGCTTCTTCTTAGTCTTCAGTTTAGAGTCACTTACCCTTTCATTTTTGCAAACAGAAAAACAAATTAGTGACACAAAATCTTAATCGAAACCATTCAAGTACTTCTAAATAATGTGCACATTACACAATTTCATAATAAAAACTCCAATTTTTAGCCCTCCTACCACAACCACATCAGACAGAAGCCCTTGTGTCTCAACTAACTTGCATTCTATTTCCTTGGGAAAAATCAAACCAATGACCAGTTTCTACCAGACATCCTCAAATCACATAATATACAGAAAAGATCTTCACAAACATAATCATTGATATAAAAATAGTCACTTCAGCATTTTGACTGCATCTTGCAAGCTGTAATTATCTTAATTCAGAGGCTGTCAAGTCAGTTGGTTCATATCTATGTCAAGACCAGCATGAGTGTCACCATCCATGAAATGAAGACATTCACTTGTATGAATGCATGCCTACAAACAGACATATATACATACATACGAATGTATAAAACCTTGCAGCACTGCATTTAAAAAGAAGGCAATACCAACTTGGTAAAACCACCAGCAAAAAAATTGATTTTTATATTCTCCACCAGACCCTCAGCATAATATCTTAAAACAAACTATCTACGACAAGAAAGCACAGGAAAAGAAAAGAGCAAAGTTTCCACTTTAAAGTTTCTGTATAAAAGTTAACAGAGATATCTTACTTGACAGAATGGAGATTTTCATCATCTGCTTCCTCCTTCGCTCTAGCTTCAGATTCCAATTCTTCCATCAACTGCAAATATAGAGCACACTATTAACCAGCTGAAACAAACCACATTTTCAAACACAACATAGAGTTTATTTTCACTAACTTGATGTTGGGCTAAAGCTTCAACTTGCTGTCGGTAAGCCTCAGTTGCAAAATCAGTATCCCATCCTGATAATAGAAGACAACTCAAAAAGTTAGTGTAAAAATGGCAGAAAAACCACGCACACTACAATATAGCCTACTCACAAGTTTAAATATACTGAACCATCCTGTGAATGGCATGTCTTTAATAACCAGAAAGTTCTTGGACATGTTTTCTTTTGTATTATAGATTCATAAGATATGAACCATTTCTCTAAGCTATTTCTAGATGAAGCTATGTGGGGGAAATTTCCAAACAGAGCAAAACCGCACTGTAACTGTTTTACATTTTTCTTTTATCTTTAGATTTCTGGCAATCCAAAACCAAATAAACTTTCTGATTGACTGGTTTTCAATGTCAGATATTAACTTTTGTGACGTAGTACTAGAAGTCATTTACATGAGAATTCTAATATTATAGATGTAAGGTAAGAACACACAAAAAAAAGTTCTTACTTTCGTATACAAAAGGCTCCTCGTCATCATCAATCTCAGCTTCCATTTCCACCTTGTACTGCTCTAAGCGATCTAGTTCCCAATCTGTCTCCTCAAATCTAACTTCAGATTGCACTGCTGTCTTGTCGATAATTGGATCCCACAACTCCAGGAAACGTATAGCATATCGATCAATTGGACGTAGCTGATTCTCAAAGGAAGAGATGGCTTCTCCAGCTGCTGCTGCTGCAGCAGCCATCTCTTTGACACCGGCCAGCATGTCAACATCATCTTCTTTCCCAGCTAAAGCAAGAGCTCTCTCTTCATTTGGATCACTGTGAGTTAGCATCTTCTGATTATCAATATTTGTAGTAGTAACCAAGCCACCCTGATCAACGGGCTCATCAGCCGTTACATTCTCTTCATTTACTAGCTCATCATCTTCAAGTCTGCCAATGGCTTCTTCTGTAAATTCTTGGTTTTCCACAGCTTCTTCCTCTTCAACTCTCTTTAGTGCCATATAATCTGCTTCATCTTCTACATGTTTTAAAGCAGCTTCCACATCTGCATTTGAAAAGGAAACCTCATTTCCACTGTAGTTAGTTTTCTCCTTCTGCATATTCTTAACCGGAAGTGTTCTATGACCAGAAAACAATTCCATAGGATCAAGCTTCTTGAAAAATTCAGTGTTGTAGCCTCCACTCTGTATGACTAGATCATCAAGAGCACGTTTCTGATTTGCTTTCCTCAAGATATTTTCTTCAATGGTGCTCTCACTAATTAACCGATAGATATGTACTTCACGTGTCTGTCCTATTCGGTGGCAACGATCTTGAGCTTGCTGATCCATTGCCGGATTCCAGTCACTATCATAGAAGATAACCGTATCTGCCCCGACAAGGTTGATTCCAACACCGCCGCTGCGAGTGGACAAAATGAAAAGAAAGATTTTGGGATTTGTGTTAAACCGCTGCATTAATGTCTGTCTCTCCTCTGGTTGAGTGGATCCGTCTAAACGCATGTATGTGTAACCATACAAATTAATAAAAGCCTCCAAAATATCAAGCATCTTTGTCATTTGGGTGAATATTAATGCTCGGTGACCTTCAGATTTCAATTTCCTAAGCAAATTTGCAAGTTCCTGCAACTTACCACAGTCAAATTGTATCAACCGCCTTTCTGGGAAATATACTTGCCGCCGGACAATTGCAGGCCTAATAGGAGATAGAAGAGGCAACAAAACTTCACAACATTTTTCCTTATAAGTTGGGTGCAGAAACACAGAAGCTTCACTTTTGCTGCACCAACAGACTGGTGCAGGGGCCCTAGCTGCTGGAATTGCAAACATAAAACTTTCAACCAGATCAATCATCTTCTGGAACCTTTCAACTGGTGAAAGAACAATGTCAGCAAGCTTGGAGGAGTACAAGTAGGATACGTGATCAGTTTTCTGTCGTAAAATATCACAAACAGGATGTCTTACGGTAAGAACTTCCTGTAGACTTGTAGAGTATACAGGTTTTTTCCGGCACCTCAAGGAATTCCACCAAGCAATAGATGCTGCTCGGTCCCTTGCTTCTCTCTGCCGCTCCTCTAATATTGCCTTTCGAATCTCTTCAAAAATATTTGTCCCATTTAACTTCTTCCTATGTGTAGAAAATGGCCCAATTTCTTCTACAAAATTCAGGTCGGCACACTCTTTAATTAAGCTTGCTGGAGTAGCAATAGCATTTGTTTCATCACCTTCCCAGGAGTTCATGCTAAAATCAAGATGAGTAAAATGAAGTCCCAAACCTTTCAGGTTTACTTCAGAAAATGGACCACGTGAAAGCATCAAACAAATAGAAGTGCTCAACTTGATATCAATGCCACTCATATCCAAAGAACTTACAATTGGACGGCCCTCAAATAAGTCAGGATGATTGCAGACTTTTCGAAGTTGCATTATAACACTAATCATCCCAAAGAAATTAGCAGTTGCAAGAGTAGCTTGTGTTTCAGAGCTGGCAATAAAGTCTTCATATAAATTACGCTGCCTCTTTGAAAGTCTACAATATATGACATGTTCATGCTTCATAGGCAGTTGCTTCTCTACATCCCTTTTCAATCGACGAAGTATGAATGGACGAAGGACATTATGCAAGCGATCAACAACTTCCTTGTTCACTTTTTCTTGACCCTCAACCATTCCAGATATTGGATTACAGAACCAATCCTTGAATTCCTGATGAGACTGAAAGATGTGGGGCATCAAGAAATGCATCAGTGACCAGAGTTCCATGAGATCATTTTGCAGTGGGGTACCGGTTAATAAAATACGCCGTTTAGAATTGAAGTTTAAAAGAGTTTGCCATCTTTGAGACTTCCAGTTTTTGATCAAATGAGCTTCATCCAAAATCAAGTATTTCCACTTCTTTCGCTTGAAGACTTTAGAATCTTGTATAACAAGCCTGTAAGTTGTGATGCACACATGAAAGGAGTTAGGTTTCAACCAACCTTGCCTCTTAAATTTGCGCTCTTTTGCATTGCCAAAGTAAGTCAGTATTTTAAAAGCAGGACACCATTTAAGAAACTCAGTTTCCCAATTAAGCATGACACTAGTTGGAACCACAATGAGATGGGGACCCCATATTCCCTTTTCGCATGCCAGGTGTGCTAGCAAAGCAATTGTCATTATAGTCTTCCCCAATCCCATTTCATCGGCTAGAATCCCATTCAATCTTTTCTCATACATTGTAACAAGCCAATCCAAGCCAATATGCTGATACTCACGAAGGGGAAACTTGAGAAGAAAAGGAAACTTCGTACGGACTTTAGTTGTAGAGAACGTAATTCCTGTTGGTTGAGCTGATCTTGCTGCTGCAGCAGCATCAGCAATTCTATTCTCACCCTCTCTACCTTCTTCCGACTTCTTCTCAGATCCAGTTTCTTCTTCTTCTGTAAAGGGGTGTATAACCAGTTGGCTTTCTCCAGGATCAACATTTTCATCCGTAGAGTTATCCAGATGCTTCAATTCAGTGTCTTCATGTGCTGGAGAATCCAAGAGGTCCTCTGATAAAGAGGAGGTATAATCAGATTCATCCTCTGAAATCCCATCATTATTGAAGTCCTGATTGAAAGATGTAAATAATACATTGATAATCAATATTCAAAGTAAAACACCCAAACTCTAAGCAGAACTAATCCTGTAACATACCTTTCTATACCTTGCTAGCAATTCTTCCACTGGAATCTCACTTTCCTTTTGCAGTAATGCAATCTGAAAAATAGCCGCCTCATGAGGAACTAGACTACAAGTAAAAGCCAAAGGTAGGGTAAAGAATTTAAAAGTCTATACACGGAGAGAGACCTAATGTGCTTGACTGAAAACTAACAATTCCTTACCTCATCTGGGTGATTGTTTGAATCCGCTCTTGCCAATTCCTCCTCCTCTGACAAGGTTGCCTCATCATCCTGGACATTTAAGCCAAAGAGAGAATAAGCATAGCCACTTGGAATCGCATATAATGATCAAAGATAATACACCAATTCAGCTATCCATTTTCCAGCCTACTGCTGGTATGAGATAGAAGATGGTGTTTATGTAGCCTGACAGAAGATTTACTAGAATTTTGATTATAAATGTCAGCTCAAACTAAGTTCCTGTATTCCACCATGGCAAATTATAGCTGATATTCTGCACATAAGGAATAAGCTTCCAAAGAAACTTGGAAAAAAACATCATAGAAGTAATGAGTCACTTTGAATCAAATAGCTCTCAGTAATGCACAAAATTGAGACGTTAACATGATCAAACCCTAGATCTGCATGCAAGAGCTCATCAACAAAATGATGAAAAGGCAAAAACAGAAGCACAGTGCTGTTAAAACTTAAAATATTTCTCTGTTCCATTCTGTGGAAGAAACCCTCCACCCAACAATCTTACTCCACAACTTTCACTAGCATAGAAAGGAAACCGGAGTATTCACTTATGTAAAGCTAATACAGCCAGCATTATAATTATCTAAATCACAGGAGATAAATCATTGCCTAATACTGCTAAAGTTAGAGCTGAATGCCAAATGAAAATTCATGTAGCCGAAACCAAGTTTGAAATTGGCTCAGTTGAGATTAACTTGCCAGTTACATGATAGATATACATATCAGCAATTTATTACTCATTTACTACAAAAATCAGCAGGTAAGCATCATAATATTACCAGATAACCCAGCAGTTCAAAGAAACTGCCTTCATGCAACATATTACACAGATACAGTGAATTATTGGCAATAAGGAAGTGAACATAATACCGAATTACACACCTTGTCTTCTCCAGTAGCAACAACAAAATCACCATCTTCCTACATGATTTGAACAAGTCAGAAAAGTATCTAAATAAAATTGCACGTAAATAAGAATGGTTGTGGAAAGAACCCCCCAAAAAATTTTTAAAAAATAAATAAATCAATGATGTAAGGATATCTGAAAAGGAAGAAACAATTAAAGAGGTAAAAAAAATGAAATAATTCAGGAAGTGGGTTTAAAAATATGATGGCAAGAAAAGAGAAATCAAAAGTGATGAAATCCAAAGTAAACCTTTATACGCAAGATAAACATACCAATCACATAGAAACAAGTGAAAAGAATGCAAAAAAAAAAAAAAAAAGATGTAGGAAGATACAGTTTTACCTGTTCATCACTAAAGTCATACAATGCCTTTTTTTTGGTCAAGGCCCCAGAGATATCAGCTGAATCTCTCAATTGAGATGTCTCAATATCTAACAAATGGTTTTCAGATATGGACAAGGCACCATTACTTTCATCCTGTAATCAGATTAGAAATATCATCTTGAGTTCTGACCTTGCTTCACAAGCAAACAATGGCAACCATAAACACATACAACTTACACAACGACGAACAAGAGAGCTGCTCGTGTTGATCCAATTCCCAGCAGAAATATCATTTCCATTGCCTGCATAAAAGAGAACTCTGGACAATCTCAGGCACAGTTCCATACACAAACAAATAATTTACTCCTTTAGAAGCTTCTTACCCTTGGCATGATCTTTGTCCACCATGGTCGGCTCATCTTCATCTTCACCCATCTCAGGACTACTTTCTCTGGTAACTGAAAATACTTATATTGATCAAAATAATTATAAGATATAGCTAAGAGTAGTGTTACACATGCAGAAAAAGAGAAACCATTTTCTACATGCAGTAAACTAAAGTGTCACATTTTCTATCTTTTTTTTTTTTCCTATAATGAAAATATTACATGATTAGAACAGAAAGGGTAGTGTAAGAGCAACTCTAAAAAAAGATAGGGCAATTGTAATAAGAATTCACCTTTATCCATGGCATAACGTTTGAGCAATTCCTCAAGTGGAATATCTGTTTCATTATGTAAGGCTTCCAACTCTTGTTTCCTTTCTTCTTCAGTTATAAGAGCCTCATCTACTTCAATAGTATGCTCATCATCTTCCTAAAACAACACCATCAAGCAAGAGAAATTTATAAGTCTGCACTCATTCAAGCTACATAAAAAGAATATAGAAGAGTGTTGTTATAGTTCAAGCTACATAAAAAGGTATAGAAGATTGTTATTATAGTTTCATACTTTACAGCAGTCTCAGATCTAAAGGGTTAGCTTCAATCTTGCCTTAGGAAAAAGAACATAAACAAAATTACTCTTCAGATGTCTCATTAAATAGGCAGATCATAAGAACATGCCAATATCCTTCCCAAAAAAAAAAAAAATTCCTTAACTGTGTTATGAGATCCTTCCAGAAGTTAAAGGAAGAAGAAAAATAAAAAGTAATTAACAGAAGATAATCAACCCATATCTCACAAAGAAAATGGATATAAAGCACATACACCTCAGGAACAGATTTTTTAACCAACTTTGCAGAATTTCTATTTGTTCTCCAAAACAACACAACATGAACTAGACAAGATTGCAGCAGGTGACCACTGTGATTTGATGTCTAATAGACCCAATATACCTCTGGAATTTGTATTTCAGTGATTCACATGAAACTTGCAAGTGAGATATCTGGGTTCTCATTAAGCAACAAGTGAAACCCATGGAAAAGGCAAAAATGTTACTCATTTGCATATTCTATGCTTACATTTAATACTGAAACCAAGAAAACATTGAAGTTTAGAGAAAATTTCAACTAACATCAAAGAGATAAAGACAAGAGGAACACACCGATTCATGTTCAGAATGAATTTCATAATCATCATCCATGTCTGCAACGTCTAACTGAGGTTCTGTACCAAATGTGGAAAAATTGAGAATGAAGATAGCATGATAATGTTGCAATATAACCAATGAATAGTGATTAATTGCAGCATTCTGCTTACCAATATTAAATCTCGAGTTTTCTTCAGCACCATTTCCATCTGCTTCTTTGTATTGAATACTAGGTTGCACCAGCACAGGAGACTGTTGCACTGGTTTGCGCGAGTCCAATAGATTTTCAGCTAACATTGTTGAGTACCTAAAAGTATTGACACAATACGTCGGTGCACTTTTTAACTAGTTCCAAACAGTTTCTTATTTGATTTCTATTAGAAAAAGCAATTAGGTTAACTCTCCCTAGAAAATTGTTCTACCTCTCTGTTTGGCCCAAAAGAAACTCAAGTTGTTTGTCAAGTGCTTTTTTCTTTCTCTCATCAAGCTCCATCTGGTGCCTGTACAGCACCTGGAATTACAATATCATGCATGTTAAAAGGTTTCAGGGCGATCAAGAAAGAAAAATAGTAGGAACTTCAATGGAAAATCAACTTGATATTGATGACTTGCCAGCTTCTCTATCTTTATCCAGAATTTCTTCACATCCTTCGAAATGTTAACTGCAACTTTCCGCAACCGTTGCTCTTCTTCCTAATAACAATGGAATGCTAGTTTTAACCAAAAACACAAAAATAATAATAATAATAATAATAATAATAATAATAATAATAAAAAGTTGAAAATAACTGAACATAAGCACTTATAGTTTTCTAAGTTCAGCAGGTGCACAAAATCTATTTCTACAATGCACAAGATTCATATCCTTCAATGGTGATGTGTAGAAAAGAAACTTCCAATTCAGAGAGCAGAAAGCAGAACCTTTAATTTCTTTTCTCCCCTGGTGGCCTGATCCAACATACCCCTACTTGCTTTCAAAGCCACCTTCTTTGCCTGAGCCAATTTCCATTTTCTCTCAGACTCAAAGTCCTGCAAACAAATATCTTTTTTTAGCAATGAAGGATTAAGAACAATCTCTACCATGTCATTATACCTTCTTTTTCCAGCTTGATCTATTGTAATTTCTTATGATGACATAGAGCTCATTATAAAAAGCAACATTCAAAAGCTCTGTTCCAAAAAAAAAAAAAGATCAAGCTGTGAAGTGCACATTAGTCACCTTGGACAACCAGACCATCTCTTCCAGAACATGATCCCAGTGTGTTTTAGGACGACGCGGTTCCCTGGGTGCTTCAAGTGCCTACGACCAAATTGTCAAAGAATCAGTGATTTTTGTAGAAAAAACAATACACATTAATCCATTAAATTTCTTAAATCTATAGAGTTATACAATCACATACGGGCACAGAACAGAAATTCTCCTTGTTATTCAGAAACAACATAGCATCACAATAATATTTGTTTTCTTGGTGGACTGGTTTCATGAAGAAAGTTCATAATGGAATGCAAAAAATTTGATGCCTAATAATTCAACGAAAGAAGTATCTATCCCCTATGCAACATGTTCCTCAAAAAGCCTCCTTCAAACTGTGCATGTGTGCACCCTGAAGTATATTAGAAAATCATTATTTTTCACATGAAATACCCATCATGAAGGACAATAAAATATACTCAAAGAACACACAGCGAGAATATAACTACGATCAATTACCCCAATGCAAAAGCGCTAATTTCTCGATGCAAAGGCAATCATAACCAAAGGAGAGCATACTGGGATACCAAGTGATAAACTTTTTTACTTACCTTTTGGCGCCTAGCTCTTGTCTCATGATCAAGCTTAGACCTGGGACCTTTTGATGCCATTATTTCTTGCGATAATTATATCATGATTGAAATGCTGAACATCTGTATAACATTGAGCCAAGTAATCATTTCATTTTTTTTATAGGATGCAAGAAACTTTATTTGGAAGATGGACAAAAGAAGGTGGACCAGCAGTCCATGACAATTAACCATTACATAATAATTAAACACAATTTATCATTTGTTTCAATGAAACAAACAAGCAACAAAAGAGAAAGAAAAACATTGAGATTAATGCAGCCAGAGGTTTCAATTGACTCTAAAGATTTTCTACAAACCTTGATGTGTTTAAACTTTATTTAAACTAACAATAAAGAAAATTGTAATTAACTCTTACAGGAAGCCAAAAGAAATAACCAAGAAAATTGCAACTTAATCTTATATTGCCGGTAGCAATAACAGAAACAAAAATCTTTATGTTCTATGCCCCTATTCTAATATCCTTCTCCCCACTTTACAGCAAATGTGTACTCAAACTTTCAAACTCAAGTTAGAAGCAACGCAAAAGAGAGGCAGAAGAGTTGATTCACCAATCATTCAGTCACCTATTCTCATAAGCCATAACCTAAGCTCCGTATCAAGGCAGAAACTGCAATTAAGAAAATAGTGTGTACAAAAACCACAATAAAAATCTGATTTCATGCATATTTGAAAGGTCTAGAGAAGACCCATTAGGCAACATGAATTGCATGCATTAACTATAATTGAAGCATCTTTCATTTTCGTCATCAAATAGACAAAGAAAAAAAAAGAAAAAGAAGCAATTGAACCTGAAGATACCTATTTTGATATTCTTGTCATCTTACTTGAATTCAACAAAGACTGTGCAGTCTGGGTGAATTGGCACCATGCAGGTATTATAGTCTCATGGAAATCTCTAATATTGAAGTTAGAAATTTGTTTAGCGTACAGAATTCAACTTATTTTGAAGTATTCATGTGCAGTAGGACTCTGCTGAAGGAATAATGGAACAAACAGCAAAATATAAGTTCCCTAAACAACACTTCAACTCTACTAACTTCACAAAATGTCGTTTTCATTAATGGAAAGCAAAATTCATCTCAACTTATTCAAGGAAAAGAATTCCCCAAACAAGAAGTTCCTGAAAAGATGACAATAACTAGCGCATATACAAATTTTGAGTATATGTTGTAACAAATTTAAGCATTATAAACAATTTTTGCTCGTGCAGCCTACCTACCCTCATAAGTTAATGTTAATAGTTCGAGCAAATTCAGTCTTACAAGCCTAAAGTTCAAACAATATGAAGGAATCGAGAACACTCACTCTTTCTGAGACATGCAGGCAGAAAAAAAGATACATTTCAGATTTAAAAAAACTCCATCCAATACAAAGATGCAGGGTTCTCTCTGTGGCTTCTGCCTTCTACCTAAAATGGCTCTTAATTTAGTAGGGACCTTTCCTCAAACACACGATACCTCAACCAAAGAAACTGGGCAAGAACTGGCTGCCATTATCTCATCTCGATCAAGCTTGCATTTGAGAATAAGTGAACATGATGGCTAAATCCATCCTAGTCTAACCTTTACTTCTCTAGCTAAAGCCCAAGGTCACCTGCCTATACCCATTAGAGTATCCACATGAGCTCT
Source organism: Khaya senegalensis (assembly GCA_032402905.1). Lineage (NCBI taxonomy): Eukaryota > Viridiplantae > Streptophyta > Magnoliopsida > Sapindales > Meliaceae > Khaya > Khaya senegalensis. Next base: position 3,257,216 of record CP135540.1, on the reverse strand, counting down.
CCATCTCACTAAGCACAGGACTATATATTTAATATAAGTTTTACCAAACCAACCATAATCATGTTGAAACATGAGATGCAGCAGTATGACATGGTTTCCAGCCAAGATTTCTAACATTGCTAAAGACAGAGTGGCAGTTGATCTATAGAATTCTATGAATTTCCTTCACATTCTGTTCGTGTATAAGTGAACTTTGCCCCCAAAATTAGGTACTAACCAATGCTTCTCCCATAATCACCATACTCCTTGAAAGAAATTTCTTCAGAGTACACATCAAATGTATCATCAAACTACCTATTCTTAAGTTTGCCGTCTATTGGCCATGCATTTAAAGTTTGAGACAACAGTCAAGATCATGCACCAGGAGGAGCAGTATTATCTTTCCCCAACAAATCTACCCTATCTTTTACTAAGTTGGCTTCATCAACTAAAGCACAACAGCACAAGTAGTTATAACTCCAAAAGCATAAAAGCCTACTTTTTTATTCATGTAAACTGCAGATGTGTTGTGTAAGCAAAATAGTAAGAGACATAAATTCATCAGAATATGCAACTATCAAGATAAATACTACAAAACGGATGCCAAAAGCTTGAACCCAAAGGAAAAAAAAATTGAGAGAATCCAAT
>CP135540.1:3241009-3256089 GCA_032402905.1 Khaya senegalensis | reverse complement strand
ATACCAAGATTGGAGACAAGGTATTTCATTGATATTTACGCAAGAGAAGATTCACATGATCAAACTTTGCTCAAGTTTGCAAAGTTAGATTTCAATATTGTACAAGAAGCCCACCAGAAAGAACTAAGTGAGATGACAATGTAAGTTTGTATTTTTGTTCATTAACCATTTTTCATTGAAGTGTTAGAAACATCAAATTTATATCAATACACTATGCTATTAGCTCATTCACACAAACAGATATATAAGTGTTATATTGTTGTCATGTGTATTATATTTTTACAGTGGTAAATAAAATTATATGAGATATATGATAATAATATAATATTTATATTTCAATTTTTATGAATGAGTTTGTATAAAATAAGGTTAATTTTTGCAATTGTCAAATCATGAAAAAAGACCTAAGGTCCTTTTTTTTCTCTTTGTAGTTCTTATAAATTGCACACAGTATATTCCTATAATATAAGTGAGTTTATATATAATTTATCTAAATAACTAATTTTAGTTTCTTTATTAAATTTCAGGTGGTGGAAGGAATTAGACTTCACTAGAAAGTTGCAATATGCAAGAGACAGATTTGTAGAGTTATATTTTTGGATGATGACATTTTATTTTGAGCCAAAATACGCCTTTGGTAGAAAATTATTGCACAAAATAATTTACATGTTATCCATTATTGATGATACATTTGATGCCTACGGTACCTTTGAAGAGCTTAAACTCTTAGCAGAAGCAATCAAAAGGTTATATATCATAAAACCCTTCATTTTTTATTTAAATATATATTTTAAAATTTTCTATTGCGCATATTAAGTTTTCTGGTACATTTTTTAATTGGATTTAGTAAACATGAGAAATGTACCAAGATATTAGAAATTATTGCATTATTGATATTTATTTTCTTTGTTTGATTTGTAGATGGGAAATTGGCGCATTAGATATGCTTCCAGACTACATGAAAATAATTTATAAGGCACTCCTTGATGTTTACACTGAAATTGAGGAAGAATTGGCCAAAGAAGGAAGATCGCACTGCATATGTTATGCAAAAGAGAAGGTAAGCAATTAGTTTCCAATTGCATGCCCTGCTTGTTAGCTTAATTCATATATGATTTTGTTTATATGAGAAGATTATATAGATTAACCAATTTGTTTTCCTGATTACCAGGTGCAAGAACTAATCATGGGGTACTTTGCAGAAGCCAAGTGGCTCAATCAAAGTTATGCTCCGACAATGGAGGAATATATTTCTGTTGCATTGCCAACTGGTGGTATTCCAGCGCTTATAGCAAATTCCTTCCTCGCCATGGGTGATTTTGCAACCGAGGACGCTTTTAAATGGTTGTTTACAAACCCTAAAATTTTAACGGCAGCATCAGTTATTGGTAGATTCTTGAATGACATAAAAACCCACAAGGTACGCACCGTGTTAATCAGACTTTTATTGTCCTATAAAAGCACATAAATAACTTATTAATTGATGATACTTATACAGCGGTAGGCTATTCTTAGTTTAGAATTTTTCTCCAATTTTTTTTTAAACCAATGAACTTGAATCCATGCATGCTTGATATAGTTCGAGCAAAAGAGAGGACATGCTTCCTCGGCTGTGGAATGCTACATGAAGCAGCATGCTGTTTCTGAAGAAGAAGCAGTGAACGTGTTGAACCAAGAAGTTGCAGATGCTTGGAAAGATATAAACGAAGAATTTCTAATCAATCCAGCAGCTGTCCCGTTTCCTCTGCTCGAACGAATTCTTAATATTTCTCGTTCTTGCGAGTTTGTTTACGATGGTGCTGATCGTTATACAAATTCTTATTTGATGAAAGAGCAAGTTGCTTCCCTGCTCAAGGATCCTGTAATGCTTTGAATTAATTAAAATGTTGTTGTTGTTGTTTTTATGTATGTGGGTTATTGTCTTTAATAAAACGATCTAGTTGGTTTGATCTCTTGTTGTGAAATGAAGAGATCAAGGATCGGTTCACCTTTGATTCGTGTCTATGTATAAAGGTGGAGTTAGGTGTGTGAGAGAGAATAAATGTAGGTGGTTGGTTTGTTTGTTTTGAATTAAGCAACCTTACTTTGTAGAAATGAATAAATGTTATAATAAGTACTGTATTATTTTGTCGTTGGATTTTACAATTTAAGTCATGTTTATTAATAGTGGTGTAGGTTAGTGATCGCTTGATGAGCTAGCAAGGAATCAAAATTTCATGTGGTATTAAGTACCTCCCCTAAAATTGAGTTAAATTGCAAAATCAAACAATAATCAATTAATATTCAACAAACTCACAAAGATTAGAGGTATTCTTATCATATTAGAAGTATTTTTATTGATGGCTTCATTAAGTAGCAAGGAATCAAAATTTCATGTGGTATTAAATACCTCCCTTGAAATTGAGTTAAATTGCAAAATCAAGCAATATCCAATTAATATTCAGCAAATTCACAAAGAACCACTACCTCGTGCATTTTTTTGAAGTCCCTTACTCTAAAGTCGCGAAATAAATCTAGTCATTTCATTAAGAACAACTACAACAAACATGATCGCTCAATATGTATCCTTTAAAAAATGACAATCAATAGCAATCACATGTTGAATTAATAAAAAAAAATTACAGATAAATTAACTAAATGCCATAAAAAAAGTACAAAAAATTATTATCCTCATCTATTTCTATATATGTTATTTTATTTAGTTACTGTCTTTTAAAATATTACAAAATTATGAAAGTAACTTAAATACTTAACTAGATCTTCGTATGCTAATTTATGAACTTTTTCTCTAGCTTACCATACTTAGTAGTAGAATGCAAACATTTCAAATTCTCATTGTATGTCATCTCAAATATTTATTAGAATGTAAATTTTACTAAAGTATTAAAACTTGTCCATTACATATTCACTAATAAATTATTTGTTTGTATAAAGTGTCCAAACTCTAGCTAGTTACATTCATAAGTATAAACTGTCTCAATTCATTTAATTAATCAATATTATTTATTTTTATTTGTGTTAGTTACTTGAATTTGTTATTTACATCTGTCAATCACATATTTCAACTCAAATCATTTTGTTATGGACTTGCAAACCTTGAACTAAAAATGCTTCCTCAATGCCATTATACACAATGCATCTCATAATTTTTTCTTTGAATTGAAAATTTAACCAACATATATGTTCGTAGAATTTAAACTTGATAATGCATCATGTACTTGAGAAAATGATGGTAGAATTGGAGAGAAACAACGAAAAAAATTTGATGGTCTCAACATGTTGCTACCGAGGGTCTTAATTATGTTGTTAGAAATATCAAATATGTTAGCACCTTTACCTTTCATGTTTGGTTAACTAGCAAAATAATCGTGTATAAAGTCCTCATTTTACCAATATGAAAAATATCTTTCATAAGCTGCAAGATGTTCATGATGTCTTGTGAATAGACTGCTCCATAAGAATTATATATTCACTATGGTTAAATTGATTGCTCCATCAAAAAAAAATAATAATAATAAATGAATGGACCTGGACTTTTAAATTGTTATGTTAAAAAGGAAGAGTGCAAAATATTTTATGATCATTAACAACTATTTACTCCTAGGTGATGTATAGTAGTTGAACCGTCTAGACTTTGTAATCATAATGTAGTTAAAATCTTTGTGAATCTTAATTTGGAGAAAGGTTAAGAGGAAGGTGAAATTGCAACTTCTGTATCTCAAAGTTTTAAGGTATTGGACATACATACTTACATAAAGAACAAGAGCTAAATATATACAATTTGAATGGAAAAGACAAAAAACAATTAAGACTAAGAAATGACTCTTGCATCAGGGTATGGCTCAACATTCTGCAAGTTAACCAAAACCCTTGAAGGCCAGCGATGCACGCAACTGAAGAAGCAAGCAAACTCTGAAAAAATTGTTGGGTGGTGGGAAAGCACACGGCTAGCTTCTCTTGGACTTCGTGGGCTTCATTTGTAAACGTTGGGCTTGGATATAGCAGGCCCAAGTGACAAACCCAGCAGTCAACTTGTTTCTTAGCTAATGTTGCTAACAAAATTATATTCACGGGAGTCATCGAGGATATCTGCGTACATAATGGAACATACATCGGTGTCTCTGAAATTTATTTTGATATTAATAATAAAATCTGATGGATTTCGTAAATGTGATCTTGTATCATTTTTATTGACTGTTAATAGTTGATTTTTTTTTTATTACTAAGAGTAAGATCCTTTCACCCATACATATCTTAAAATTGTGTGAAAATACAATTCATAATCGACCATTTTATTAATGTATTTTTTAAAATTATACGATGATATAATCTATAATTATCTATGATAAAAGTAACCTTCAAAATTTAACTATTTTTGTGTTTAAAAAAATGATAAATTTAATTTATTTAAACAGTAATACATATGAGTAAATAATACTTATGTAATTAATCTAATTAATCATACTTATTATAAAATTAAAAAATTAAAGTTTAATTTAAAAAAATAAAAAAAATTATACATTCTATAAATTTGCTGTAAAATTAGTCGACTTGCATAGTGGAGAAGGTAAAATTATTTTACTTAAAAAAATTTTTTGTTAAACTATTTATAGTATGGGTAAAATGTGGGCTTGAAGGTGATATTACCAAGAATCCCCATGGATGACTGCTGCGAGTCTAGCCATTTAACTGAAACGGAAACTAAAAGAAAATATGATGTTTATGATAAAATAATTGTAGTGCTTCACTAATCTAATACTATCAAATAAACTTAAAAAGATTAATTGTGTTAGCAATTGCATTTAAACGAAGGAACTGAAGGGAAAACAAAGCAGAGAATTAGGAGTTGCCTTGCCAATTACTAACACATTTGCTTATCCACGGTCTCGCTTCGCTTTTCTAATGGTATCCTAATGATATCCCTATTTTCTTCTCTATTTTAACTCTATCAGATGTCAGCACACTTAATAATTAAATATGTTAATCTTTTTAATTTATATCATAAAATATAAAATTAATTTATAAATTTAATTAAAGTATAATTTAAATTATTTATTATTAATTATTTTATATATTAATATTTATTTAAAATTTAAAAATAAAAAATAAAAAAATACGTTCCTTTTTAATTTCCTCCATCGGTGCCATTGTTGACTGCTTCCCTTGGGCCTTAAATTTGAAGCTAGTCACCGATTGAGACGCGCGCGCACATATATATGTATAAATCTCCTACATACGTACATAGAAGGAAGAGATGCTGCAGGCTTCTGCTGAGTAACTGTAAACATAGTATAATCTCTGGGTATTTTATTATTATTATTATTATTTCTTTCAAATCATAGCTTCGACTATTGTATAAGAAATATTACAAACATAACCCTAACTTAGAAAATGATTTTGGATTTGATTGGAACTCCAATTACTAATATTTCTCAAAATTTTAAAAATTTACAATTAAATTTTATAGAGTAAAATAATTCCTCAAGTAAAAGCATTGAAATAAATATCACAATCAAAAATAAAATTTTTATTTTTATTTAAGAAGAATAAAAAATAATACTCTCAAAATATTTAGAGAATTAAATCTCTACTTAGAAAGCTCTTAAAAGAATGAAACTTGCCAAGTAAAAAAATCCTAAAACGTTAAAAAATGTTTTATATGTTCGAAGTGCTCTTAGGTATGGCTCGACCCTGTGTTTGGCATGGTCTTTAGGTAGGCACCCACTCAAATGCAGCCTTGGCGTGCAGTTGGCACCAAGCCTCTAGTGAATGCTAACTCGGGCCTAACTTCAGCCTAACAATGACATAATTTCTAGATTTCTTCCAAATATTGGCTCAGACCAAAGTTAGCCGGAGAATGACACCAACCTTTTGTCTTTTCATTTTTTGCATCGTTTTATTGTATTTACTTCACACATTCTATTTTAAACTCAAAAATACATGTTTATCATGAAATATTTTTTGCAGTGCATCTTCAATCTCTTTTTCGAGATGATATGCAACGCCTAAACGTTGGATTGAATCGATCAATTGCAGCACTACTTTTGAGGCAGTAGTATCTGCACTTATCAACGTCCTCACTTCTTTCAGTGCTTCATGTTCTTCTTCAGTTGTAGTATCAATTGTCTGCATGCACAACCGCAAACAAATGAATGTTTATTAATTTGCCGTATGAATCATGATGTAATTAATCACTAACTAGTGATTATTTTTCAATGCAATGCAATCTCAAACATGGGCTTGAACTTGGAAGTAAGAACCTAAATATTTAAGTTTAACGCGATTAACATTATATGATCTACAGCTAATGAAATGGTTGTCTTAATCACCTCAGGAACAAAAGTGAGGACATAGTTTCTCCAAAAACTAGGATGGAAATCTGCACAATGACGTTTTGGGGAAGCTGAAGAGGGAACTTGAGAACTCTGAGTGAACTTCTTAATTTCTTTCAAGAGAATAAATTAACCAAACAATTTGCAGAACTTTATGAACTTCTTTGTTAGAAACTAATATATATAGAATTAAGGAGCTTACGCACTACTAACATACGTGGTATATTTTTACACCATTGAAGAAATGTTGGAAAATTCAAAATGGTGGAAGCCAACCATTGTAGAAATTGGCATAGGCTACGGCCCCACTGGTTTGACACCTTCCTATTTTACTTTTCACTAATGACAATTAATGGTGATAACAATTACTAAATAAATAATATGATACAACATAATTTATAATAATATTGGATTCAAAATTTAAAAATTTAATTATGTGAATTCACATATGATACGATTAATTATTTAAATAATTATATTATACTAATTAATTTATAATTTAATAAAAAAATTTATTTTTTTAAAAAAAATAATTATAATTATTATATTTAATTATATTCTTATTTGGCAATGTGCCGCCTCTAACACATGCTAAATTTTAAGAATTGACGAAACATATTAAATAAAACATTTTAACTATTTAAAAGGCACAAAATCAAGCTCAAGCTCTGTGGTTCCAAGTGACGCGAGGGATTGGCAGAGGCTGAGTTCCAGGCAGTATTTATGTAGTGCTGTTTCCAGATTATATGATTTCAGCGCCATTATATAAAGAGGACAAAATTTATGTTACATACCATTCTTGGGTGGGCAAATTCGAGCTGAACCAATTGAAATTAATGAATTGGATTGATTTGGATTAGTTTGTAAATTTATTAAATTAAGTTTAATTTGTAAAATATCAAATGAAAAATATTAGTATGATTTTTGACTTAAATTTGATTTAAATCGATTAAATTAAATTAATGTATATAAAAAAATTTATATTTAAAATATTTTTAGAGTATTTAATAAATTTTATTATAATATAAAAAAGAATTTTGATTGTATTTAGATTTATATATTGTTGGGCTTAAGTTCATGATTTCGTCATCTGATCACTCCATTTAAGATGACGTGGATAAATTGAGTACTAATAATACTTAACTTCATGATTGAAAGCCTGCCATTGGATCTGCTGATCACTTTTTCTGACTTCTGCCTCCTCTAACAAGCTCAAGGGTTTAGGGCTTAGAAACAGCAACAGCAATCTGTAACATATCTTCATGAATCCTTGACCCAAAACCGCAATAATACAGAAGGTTAAAGGAAAGGGGTTCGGCCGATCTTAAAGGTCGGTTCTTTTTCCCTTCTAATTTACTTCAGTAATCGATTCAAAGTAGTGTTATTGTTATAATTATGATTTTTCATTCTGTGAAATGATTTTGTTTTGAATCCTTGAAGTGCCTTTGCAGGAAAAGTTTGTTAGAGGTTCTATAATAGCACCCATTATCAATGACTGTTACTCTTCTATAGAAGTTTTACAAACTACTACAAAATACAATATCAAATATAATAAAAGACTTAAATTGTATTTTTTTTAATATTAATTGATTTTAAAAAAAATGACAACTTAACAATTCGATAAAATAAAAAATAATTAATAAAATATTTTAATTGTGATTCCTCTCATATTTATATAATAATTGATTGACAACACAATAATATTTAGTTATAAAATTTAACTAAATAATTTTTCTCTAAATTTAATTAATAATTAAAAATAAATAATCAAAATATTAATTGAGTAGTTAGTTTATCATCTCGGAGAGAGTGGGCTTGCTCAAGGGCCTTCACCTTTTTAGTTTTGGTAATCCTTTCAAAGACTTGCCTCCTCGACAATGGAAACACCTGTTTCTTTGGTGGAGTGTCTTCCTTTCTCAGTAAGGCATCTTCCCTTTTTCTCGGCAAGGCATCTTTTCCTTTTTAGCAAGGTGAAAGTCCCAACTCCTCAGCAAGGAAGAGGGTCTTAAAGAATAACTAGACTCATTTGAGTCTTCAAAAATAACCGAGTTTATTTAGACTTTAAAGAATAACTAGACCTATTTAAATCTTTAAGAATAATTGTATTTATTCGAGACTTAAAAGAATAATTAGATCCATTTAAGACTTAAAGAATAAAAGAACTTATTTGGGTCTTTAAAGATAATAGAACTCATTTAAATTTTAAAGAATAATTAGTCTAATTTAGGCCTTAAAGAATAATTAGATCATTTTAAATTTTAAAAATTAAGCAGGTTCAATACACATTCTCATAAATAACAAATACAAAAAGAAAGGATTAAGCTTATTTTTTCTTATACATGAAGATAAAATAATAATTTCTCTTGTTGTTGAGGGCGTACCTGTAATTATGTTTGTAATGGTGACGTAGGACCAAAATAAAAAATATATTGCCCACAAAGGTTTTTACCATTTAACCAAAATAGGATTAACCTGTAATATTTAAATCATTCAAGAAAAGAATCACAGTTTATTATTTCTATGATGGCCTTACCATAACTTGTCCAAGCTTGCATCATAATTTCATTTCTTGAATTTTCCCAGGTTTCTGCTATTTCTCTTCGTGCTTTTATTTTATATTTTTCTCTTTTTGTGTGTAGGTCTTCCATATCCGTGACAGCCACGTACGCACCCGTCTTCAACAATTTTTGGCTAAGGGTAGTTTAATTATTTTGCAAAATGGCAGGAATCTTTCCCTGGGCTTCTGAAGATTTTTCCGAATCCATCATGACATATTTTCAGAAATCCGCTCAGATGCATTACGTGACATTCCAAGTTCAACACCAGAGAATTTTGATTGTTTTATACTCTCTCCTGTGTTATCCTTCTTGCGGTAATCTTGCTCCGAATAACCATTAACCACAACTGACAATCATCGCCTCTTTCGAAACAGAACCAAACAGATATAAATTCTGTCTAACCGGTCTTGGACCGTTAACCGGCTTTAAAAGTAACCGTGGGACGTTGCAAGATCTCAACACCGACAGTATGGAGAGGCTTTCCCGACTTTAAATTTGCATCCAAGTCGCATCTCAAAACGTGCTGCCTCCGTACAATTACTAAGTCTATGGTGTAGGATTTGGTTACAGTAGAGATTGTCTTTACAGGCAGAAACATGGGTTCTCCCACCAAAAACTTCACTATATTGGCATTAATGGCTAACCTAGAGTAAATAGTACCGCTGAAATTCTCATCTTTGATCAAATCATCCAATTTCAAAACAGAGAAACCTTTCTCTACTTCCACTTCTCTCTAAGAAAATTCTGCTCATGCTTACGAGATCTGATTGGGTGCCAACGCTTGTCATCAGAAGATCTATCTTGCTTGTGCCGAGAGTGACTTTGCTCATTGTCAGCAGCGCCATCTTGCTCACGGCAATGCCATGGATATCTGTCCTTCAGGGATGAATGCCTTTTTCCGTCCTTTCTATTGTAATGTATATCTATTCTGCCATTTTCATCCCTTTGAACCTCTTCCAGCCATGAGATAATTAAAATGGCAATAGAACTTTGCTGAAAGCTTCTTTTAACAGAGGAGTTGTTCTTCAAGATGAGGTTTCTTGCGGCACAAATACTGACGCAACCTTAGTTTCCTTGCAACATCTGCGAGCTTCTCTGTGTTAACATTGGCTGAATGAAGTTTGTTCAACGAACCAGGTGGAAAATCTGGGTACATAAAGTATTTTTCTTTAGTGAACAATAGATTAAGCACTGAATCCACCACGTATGTACTGTAAGCGTTCATAAGAAAAACTTTAGAATAATTAAGGAGGCGTAGAAGCTTTTTGTAACAAGCTCTTGTTGTTGAATTTGAGCCAAAATCTCCTCTCACCGGGAAGAAATCACAAATTTTTATCGCTGTAGCTTGCTTTAGTTCACTGTAGATTTCTCTTTTAAAATGCTCTTCATCAAGCCCGCTACAATCGTCACACCCTAAAGAAAAGGTGAGCCACATTTAAATTAAAAAGTCAAATAAATTAAAACAAAAATTTTATTTATCAAAGTCAAAGGAAAAATGCCCCAAGATCTTACAACAAGTTAAATATAATCATATGAAATAAAATATAATAAAAATTTTACGCTGAATAATATAAATACCTATTAATTTTTTAAAATAATAAAATAAAAATTAAATGGTCTAAACAGATCATACATCATAACATAATTTAATGTTTAATAAATTTTAATATAAGTCAACATGTTCATACCAAAAATCAAGTAGCTATAAGCCTACTCGATGTGTTTTCCCGTGTCCATGTGTTTAAGCTACTCTTCAATATCCAAATCAACTTGAATTTGATCTGAAACGATAAAAAAAAGGGGTAAGCAAAACCACCATGGTTAGTAGGAATACCTATCACTTACCTAAGTTGGTTTTACCTAAAGTTTGCACAGTAAAAATAACTCTGCCCATTTTTCATAAAATTTTATGGTGTAAAACTTAAATTATTATTATTATTAACTCATACATAATATATAATATCCCACATCGTTTGGGTGAGATTGGGGATGATCTATATAAGTATTTTGATTTCTTAACTCATGAGATGTGTTTTGGATTCAAAAACTTATTTAACACCTGGGTGCTATGAAGAAAACCATACAAATCGTGAGGCTCTAAAGCGAACAATATCTTAACTAATGGGTCGAGTTATCATATATGATATTAGAGCCAAATTCCCAATTAGAAGTGTGCCAACGAGAACATTGAACCTAAAATGAGAGGTTCCAAAGCGAACAATATCTTAACTAGTGAGTTGAGTTATTATATATGATATTAAAGCCAAATTCCCAATTACAAGTGTGCCAACGAGGACATTGAACCTAAAAGAAGCATATTGTAATATTTTACATCGCCTATGTGAGATATGGAGATAATTTATATAAGTGCTCTGGCCCTTTAACTAATGAGGCTTGTTTTGGACTTATGACTTATTTAGTGCTTAAGTGTTGGAACAAAACTGTGTAGACTGTGGGCTCCAAAATAAATAATATCTTAATTAGTAGGTCGAGTTATCACATAATATACATTTTGTAATCACAATATGCATCATACATCATTTTTTAAACATATAAATGTATACAAGATATCAAGGGTTGTAAATGACATATTTTAACTTACAGCTTCAAGTTTTAAAGACACTCCCCAACTTTCCCTCCATACTCAAGGACACTCTCACATCGTCTTAATAATATGTAGAGACATTTTCCCACCATCTCATCTAAATCTAGAGACACTCCACCATCATTTCATTTGTTTATATCACAAATAACATGCAATATGCAATAAAAATTTGAGCAACATAATATCATATATCTTTATTCCATGTAAACAATATCAAGACAAAACATTTAAATTAATACAAGTTTAGTTTACCATAACTATAAGACATGTCACGCAACATTTTGTTGTATAAATGTATAATAATTTTTCAAACAATTTAAATTTACTTTTAAGTCATAATTATAATCAAAACATATGTAAATACATATAAAATTTAAAATTTAAAAATAAACAACTAAGGGATGCTGGTTCAACTCGATTTGTATGTTTCTCGAGTTTAAAATGGTGTTTAGAAGTTTTGATGTTACCCTTGAATTTCTATCACTGAAGTAAGTTCAACAGCCCCAAGCCATTAGTGTGGACCCAGACTGACTTGGAAGAAAAATAATCTAGCGCGACGGAATATCGGTGGGCATGGACTTTGACCAGTTCGTGATCTAAGCTGATGAGCATGGTGCGGTCCAATGAAATCTGCAGCGGAAGGAACCCTAATGCGTGGTTGGCGAATATGGACATTGTCCTTTGGATGAAACAAATAGGAGCGGTGCCATTAATAATTTTTTCGTGCCATCGAGACCTTTATCGTCTACTTAATCGTTCATGCTTTCAAACAATCTTTTGCATTCGCCATCTTTTGTCTTCCAACTCCAAGTTATTAGTTTTCTGCATAACGCATGATTTGCATTTTTGCGAAAACGAATCTGTTGACATGGAGTTTTCGAATTGTCTTATTCTCCTAAGCTCAGATACCTATAAGATGCAAGATGAACATGGATCAGGGGTGTTGGCTGCTCAGTAAAAATTCTCCAATGCTCAAGTCAATAGGGTTTTCTTTGTATAATAATAATAATAATAATAATAATAATAATAATAATAATAATAATAAATCCAGTAAAAATAATACTTTGGTGGTAGGGGATGTCTTAGAAAATTTATTTTTCAGCAGATTCAATGAAATCATTTCATCAACAAAAATCTCAGCAAGGATTCGAGAAACTCCTTTATCTTTATTAATATTTACATCACAACCTAAAGTGAAATATACACATAATTATCAACCGAGGAGTGAGAGAGATGAAATTCAACTTGAAAGCAGACCTTTTCGACCCACTTTGTAATTTCCCTTGGGAAAAATACAATACATATCTTCACCCGAATCAAAATCCCAAGTCGGATATTACCGCAAGATGAAAACAAAAGGAAGAATTTATTGACAATTCACAGTTCGGCGCCTTGGCTTCTGGGGTTTCTGCTTCCAAATTTTTGGTTTTTTGGGGTTAGTTCTTGAATTTATCTTTGTCTTTTGCCTTTTTATTAATTATGAAAAAATATATTGAGACACCATAATTCAAGGAAATTAACAATTTTACATCCACTATGTAACTGATAACCATAATTTTCTTCAGAAGGTTGTTTATTATTATTATTATTATTATTATTATTATTATTATTATTATTATTATTATTATTATTATTATTAAAAAAGTTGAAAATTAAACTAGCTGATTTGATTCTTCTTCATGTGTTTCATAAAATTTGCTATGTTGGCATACTTAAATTTGTATCTAGATGGTGCTAACTGCATGTATAGCTACTTCAGTTAGTTGTGAAATAAAATCATTAACGATTAGATATTTGTAATCGAATATAAAACTTCGCATGTATTAATAAAATTATGCATAAATATTGATAAGGATGAGTGGATAATACATATTAGTTATTAAGTAAAAATTAATATTTATTAAATATTTTATTTAATGTGATTTAAAAGTTATTAAGTCTCAAATTAATTCTAATGATTGTTGTTGCTGCCACTGTTGCTGTTGTTAAGAAGAAGAAGAAGAAGAAAATTGTTTGGAATTTTGTTTTTTTATTCATTTATTTTTTTTGAAATCGTAAAATTATTTTAATTATTTGATTGGTTTTTTTAGTCAATTAACAATTAAAATTAATCTTTTTAATGTTCAAAGTTTTTTTATTAATTTTTAAAAAAAAATTATTTTCATATAATTTCATTAAACTTTAGATCAAATATGAAAAATTATCCTTAAAATAAAATATGAACAGAAAGTAGGCATGATGAAATATTTTATTTCACCTGAAAAATAGTAAGCCAATGCGGCACCGAGTCCACATATATTTTAAGCACAAAAGTCCAGTGACCTAACGCATGTAACTAATTAAAATTAAAAAAAAAAAAAACTTAAAACTTAAAATTTTTAACATTTAATTTAAAATTCTAATACAAAATTTAAAAGTTAATCTATATAATAATAAATACATGATAATGCTATTAATTAATTAATTAATTGTTAAGTTATTCCATAAAGACAAATTTTATTAGATAAGATGAAAAGTTGTTAAAAATTTAAAATAATTGTTTATTATCAATAGAAAAATACATTATTATTATTATTTGCAAAAAGTTAGTGTGCAATGTCAAATTATAATAAATTATACAATAAAAAATTTAAAATTTTTAACTAGTCATTTGAAATTCTAGCGTAAAATTTGAAAATTAATTTATATAATAATAAATATATGATAATAATATTAATTAATTAATTAAATATAAATATATAATAATAATATTAATTAATTAATTAAATTTTCTAACACGTGATTTGAAAATTTAATACAAATTTAAAAGTCACTCTAGATGATAGAAATATGTAAACATGTGGTTTGAAAATCTAATATAAAATTTGAAAGCTACTCTATATGATAGAAAATATGTAAACACGTAATTTGAAAATTTAATATAAAATTTGAAAACTACTCTATACGATAGAAAATATGTAAACACGTGATTTGAAAATTTAATATAAAATTTAAAAGTTACTCTATATTATAATAATAAATATATAATAATAAAATTTAAAGTTTCTAACACGTAATTTAAAATTTTAATATAAAATTTAAAAGTAAATATATATAATAATAAATATATAATACCGGCATTAATTAATTAATTGTGGAAGTAAGAAGAATTGGAGGGAGCAAGGTTAGACTGTGCCATAACAACTACACTAATTAATTAATCAATTATGGAAGTAAGAAGAATTTGAGGGAGCAAGATTAGACAGTGCCATAACAACTACTCTACCCAGAATTAGAAGATGCAAAAATTCGGCCGCCGCCTGTGCCAATTTCAGCAGTGATCCTCTGTTCTGAATTTTCAAACATATCTTCTGTGCGGTCCAAATTTGTTACCTGTCTTAACTGTGCATACTAAAAAATAGCAATTTTATCCTCAATTATGCTAACCCGTTAATACCTAATTTAGTAAAACGAATTTATTAGGCATCTTAACAAATTTTACTTTTATCAATGTATAAATTTAGTGTACATTATTCTGGACTTAAAAATTTTATTATTAATTTACCATAATTTATTATGTTGTAAATTTATAATAAATTAATATAT
>CP135540.1:3224241-3240509 GCA_032402905.1 Khaya senegalensis | reverse complement strand
ATATTAATCAATTTGTTTTCTTGATTACCAGGTGCAAGAACTAACTACGGCCTACTTGGCAGAAGCCAAGTGGTTCAATGAAAGTTATGCGCCGACAATGGAGGAATATACTTCTGTTGCATTGCCAAGTAGTGTTATTCCCACGCTTGTAGTAAATTCCTTCCTCGCCATGGGTGATTTTGCAACCGAGGACTCTTTTAAATGGTTATTTACAAACCCTAAAATTTTAACGGCAGCATCAGTTATTGGTAGATTCTTGGATGACATAAAATCCCACAAGGTACGCACCGTGTTAATCAGACTTTTTATTGTCCTATAAAAGCACATAAATAACTTATTAATTAATGATACTTATACAGCGGTAGGCTATTCTTAGTTTAAAATTTTCTCCAATTTTTTTCAACCAATGAACTTGAATCCATGCGTGCATGATATAGTTTGAGCAAAAGAGAGGACATGCTCCCTCGGCTGTAGAATGCTACATGAAGCAGTATGCTGTATCTGAAGAAGAAGCGGTGAAAGTGTTGTACCAAGAAGTTGCAGATGCTTGGAAAGATATAAACGAAGAATTTCTGATCAATCCAACGGCTGTCCCGATTCCTCTGCTTGAACGAGTTCTTAATATTTCTCGTTCCTGCGAGTTTATGTACGAAGATGCTGATCGTTACACAAATGCTCACTTGATGAAAGATCAAGTTGCTTCCCTGCTCAAGGATCCTGTAATGCTTTGAATTAATTAAAATGTTGTTGTTGTTGTTATGTACGTGGGTTATTGTCTTTAATAAAACGATCTAGTTGGTTTGGTCTCTTATCGCGAAATGAAGAGATCAAGGATCGGTTCACCTTTGATTCGTGTGTATGTATAAAAGTGGAGTTAGGTGTGTGAGAGAGAATAAATGTATGTGGTTGGTTTGTTTGTTTTGAATTAAGAAACCTTACTTTGTTGAAATGAATAAATGTTATAATAAGTATTGTATTGTTTTGTTATTGGATTTCGCAGTTTAAGACGTGCTTATTGGTAGTGGTGTAGGTTATTGATCGTTTTAATAGGTAGCAAGGAATCAAAATTCATGTGGTATTAAGTACCTCCCCTGAAATCAAGTTAAATTGTAAAATCAAACAATATCTAATTAATATTCAGCAAGTTCACAAAGAGCCACTACCACGTGCATTTTTTTGAAGTCCCTTCCTCTAAGATCACAACATAAATCTAGTCATTTCATTAAGAACAACCGTAACAAATATAATTACTTAATATATACCTTTTCAAAAAGGATGATTAATAATAATCACAGACCGAATTAATGAAAAAAAATTACAGATAAATTAGCCAAATACTATAAAAAAAGTACAAAAAATTATTATTCTCATCTATTTTTATATATGTTATTTTATCTAATTACTATCTTTTAAAATATTACAAAATTATGGGAATAACTTAAATACTTAGTTAAATTTTCATATGCTAATTTACATATTTTTTCTCTAGCTTACTATGCTTAGCAATAGAACACAAACATTTCAAATTCTCATTGAATGTCATCTTGAATATTTATTAAAATATAAATTTTATTAAAGTATTGAAACTTATCCGTTACATATTTATTGAAAAATTATCTATTTATTTGGGATGACTAAATTCTAACTAGTTGCATTCACAAATATAAACTGTCTCAATTTTTTTAATTAATCAATATTTTTTATTCTCATCTGTGTTAGTTACTTGAATTTGTTATTTACATCTATCAATCACATATTTCGTCTCAAATCGTTCTGTTATGTACCCACAAACCTTGAATTAAAAATGCTTCTTCAACACCATTATACACAATGCATAGTAGTTGAATTGGAGAGACACAACGAAAAAAACTTGATGGTGTCAACATGTTGCTACCGAGGGTCTTAATTATGTTGTTAAGAATATCAAATATGTCAGCACCTTTACCTTTCATATTTGGTTAACTATCAAAATAATCGTGCATAGAGTTCTCATTATACCAATATGAAAAATATCTTTCACAAGCTGCAAGATATTTATGATGTCTTGTGAATAGACTGGTCCATAAGAATTATATATTCACTATGGTTGAATTGATTGCTCCATCAAAAAGAAATCCATCAAAAAGAAATAAACGGTTGTACGTAAATTTTTAAACTGTTATGTTAAAAAGGAAAAGTGCAAAACATTTTATAATCATTAACAACTATTTACTCCTATGTGATGTATAATAGTTGAACTGTCTAGACTTTGTAATCATAATGTAGTTAAAATCTTTGTGAATCTTAGTTTGGAGAAAGGTTAAGAGGAAGGTGAAACTGCAACTTCTGTATCTCAAAATTTTAAGGTATTGGACATGCATACTTACATAAAGAACAAGAGCTAAATATATACAACTTGAATAGAAAAGACAAAAACCAATTAAGACTAAGAAATGACTCTTGCATCGGGGTATGGCTCAACATTCTGCCAGTTAACCAAAACCCTTGAAGGCTAGCACGCAACTGAAGAAGCAAGCAAACTCTGAAAAATTGTTATAGTGGTGGGAAAACACACAGATAGCTTCTCTTGGACTTCGTGGGCTTCATATGTAAACGTTGGGCTTTGATATAGCAGGCCCAAGTGACAAACCCAGCAGTCAACTTGTTTCTTAGCCAATGTTGCTAACAAAAGTATATTCACCGGAGTCATCGAAGATATCCGCGTACATAATGGAACATATATTGATGTCTTTGAAATTTATTTTGATATTAATAGTAAAATCCGATGGATTACTAAATGTGATTTTGTATCATGCTTATTGGCTGTTAATAGTTGATTTTTTTTGTACTATCGCCAATACATTTCTTAAAACTGTGTAATGATATAATTTATAATGACCCTTCTATCAACGTATTTTTTAAAATTGTATGGTAAAATAATCTATAATCCTATATTATAAAAATAACCTTCAAAATTCAATCATTTTTGTGTTAAAAAAAATGATGAATTTGATTTATTTAAACAATAATACATATGCGTAAATAATACTTTTGTAATTAATCTAATTAATCATACTTGATTATGAAATTAAAAAATTAAAATTTAATTTAAAAAAAATTATACATTCTACGAATTTACTGTAAAATTAGTCTACTTGCGAAGCAGGGAAGGCAAAATTATTTTACTTGAAAATCTTTTTTGTTAAGCTATTTATAATATGGGTAAAATGTGGGCTTGACTGTGATACTACCAAGAATCCTCCATGGATGACTGCTGCCAGTCTAGCCATTTAACTGACACGGAAACTAAAAGAAAATATGATGTTTATGATAAAATAATTGGAGTGCTTCACCAATCTAATACTATCAAGTAAACTTAAAAAGATTAATTGTGTGAAAATAAGAAAATCAAATTGAATTCAAACAAAGTTTCAATGATTAAACCAAAAAGCGGATCAGAAAATCAAAACGATGTTGAATATTTGTACAAAGCAGCATAACAACATTGAGAGCAAATGCAATAGATATTGCCTTATATGCTACATAATAAATCAAACCTTAACAGCAAAATGATATATAATTATGAAAAATTCACTTTCATGCTTTCCAGAAGTTTATACGGAGCAAGGTTTACAGAGAGAAATGGGGAATCTACTTAGATTTTAACAACTTAAACAAGGCATACTAGCAGGAAAAATTATCTGCTTCCCCAACAAGCACCAACTTCTGAGCTTTGCATCTGGTGATTCAGGTTCTCATCAAATCCACATCCATAGACCAGACCAAAAAGGTTGACTGAATAAATCGCCAAAGGAGACGTGTCAATAGTTTTGATTCGCAACTGGCTTCGCTCTGGATCGAACTCTTAAATATCTTATTGCGGAAAGAGAAAGGAGGGCAGGCAGCGAGAGGATTTCTGATATATCCAAAGGAGTAATCAATGTAAAAACTAGTCTGAAATATTTAGTTCAATAATAAATTCTGAAGCAAAATAAAACAGTTGACCTTGGTTATTCACGAGTAAGAAGTCCATGAAGGGCGGCAGCTACTCCACGCCGTTTCCCTTACAACTTCGAGAAATATAAATCCACACATACATACATACATACATGTAGATAGACAGGGAAGCTAAATTCTCATGAATCTATTTTTTCTAATTCACTGAAAATAAGTAGCATTTCTCACCTTTTAATGGTTAAATAAGTTCTCTGCAATAGCTTCCATTTGCTTTCTCTTTTTCTCTTCTTTCACAGACTCGGCCATTTCCTCATTCCCATAGTCAAAATCTCTATCATTAACAGACAAACTCAAATAAAATTATTATATGAAGTTCTGAACATTACCCAGGAATCAGATTGGATTGAAGAATAAAGATCTTACTTATATGGGTACTTTGACAATGGAATAAGGTTGCCGAAACTATTCCCCGATTGAGTATTTGTCTACAGATTCGTTAAACATTTGGTAAAAGAAGAAAAAAAAATCAGGCATCTCATAGTCAGAAAGTACTTTGACATGAGATATTTAGTATGATGAAACAGGAACTGTTAAGTGTCTAAAATTCGACAGAAGCCATACTTTTTAGTCTAATTCAAAGCAAAATGTGTGGTTGAGCATGGAATACAAAGTCTCAAGACAATACCTTTCTGAACCGTATGAAATTTACAACTCCATTGTCTGCTGTGGAGCTGGAAGTGAAAGATGCATTCAAATCTATAACATCTAAATCTTGAAGGTAAATAATGTCTGAATTTTCACATTCTACATCACCTGCCTTCTCACTGCTTGCTGCCATATTATTGTTGTTAAAAATTAAGATCTACTTGATAAAAAAAACTAAAAAAAATTTAAAAAATTTGTCAAATTAATTCAAGAATTAAAAATAAAAAAAAATAAAAATAAATTCAAGAGAAAAATTTCTCTTTTGTTGTATTGATTACTTAAACAAGTTTTTTTTAATACAAAATAATATTTATTTAAAATATCTAATAACTAATCACAGATGTTATTAATAATTTTAACTGTTTTTGAATTAAAAAATAAATTATTCAATTAATTGAACCATATGTTCAACTATTTTATTTTTCTCTCAATTTTTCTTAATTCAACTCAACTAATAAAGCTATCTGAATTTACTTTAGGATTTAAATCACATTCACAATTGTTTCCATCTCTGAAGCCTGCACTATAATTATCCCCTGATCGATGCTCCACACTACTTTTTCTATCTTCGTAGCTTGTGCCATGATAATCCTCTGATCTATTTGCAACATAACCGATGGATATTTCCTCTTTGCTCAGATGTGTGGAGGCTTCCTTGCTATTGACAGTAACTGCTGCATGACTCGACGAGGCTGTTTCTGCTTCTGCTTCAACATCAGAATCAGCTACCACAGTCTCATTCGTTGAGCAGGAAGATGAAATGAGCACTGCAAAAGTACAGACATACAACTTATTACTTACTGTGACAAATAATGAATGGTTTGGTTACAATTTACAAGATGCAATTAGAGATCTCAGTTAAAGATACCATAAAAAATATATTTAATATAATTACAATAGGTTACCAGGCGGCGATGGTGATATCAATACAGAAGGATCCAGATGTCCAGATAAAATGGCACATATCAAATCTTTCTCATTCACTCTAGATAGTGAACCATAGTTTGTTGGTTAAATTACAACAGTCTTCTGACCTCATCGTGTTTGCACCACACCTCCAACAGAAACTGCAACTTAACCTCTTATTTATACTTTATGCAAAGATTGGAAAAGTAGATACCCAAATGATTCAAGAAATAGATTATAATAAGATAATTCAGAAGTAGATTAAACCGAAAAGAAGAACGGAATTATTCATTACATCTCCCTAAAAGATCAATAAATTATGTTACTACGATATGACCTGTAGTAAATAATTTTCTTTTAAATGTTAAGTTGGTGCACAGAGATTAGTCGTTAGGCAAAAAGATGTGCACAGAGGAATATTCAATTTAAGAGAGTTCTAGATAGAAGTACAAAATCTTCTAAATTATAGTTCAAATAAAAGTATCACCTTGGATGATGAATCCAACAAAAATGTATACCCTGCTAAACAGTTCTCACTCCAAGTTCAAAAGTTCAACCGAAACTCATTCCACTGTTAGCGTAACAACATGGCTACGAGATAAAAACAAAAGATACAAGTTATCAAGTTTTCTTTTTCTTTTTTTGTAAAAAAAAAAATACCACCACAGGCTAGAAAGAATTAACTTACAAATTTGAAGACAGGAAATTCAGTGCGAATGCTTTTTTCTGCAACAATCTGAATATAATACAGCACTCAGTATGCAGGGCAGATATATAAATGTAATGAACATACTTAGATGCCACACCCAACCATTATCCAAACAAAACATATATTCGTTCTGGGATGTCCGGTCACAGAATAACATATCCACCCAGGAAACAGTTTAAAAGAGAGAGAGGCTGACAAAGCATTCTGAAAATATAAACCGTTTTTCTTTTTCGTCTTCCGTTCTCTCTTTTCTTGATAAAAGTCAAAGGAGATCATTAATAAAATGGAAACTACTAAATAAGAGGACCAGCAGTCGGCTTATAATCTTCTTTCGTTTATTATCTTTCATGATATTTAAATTTATATCAAACACACTCTGGCAGAGATAAAAGGTGAAAAATATCTTTCATGATATTTTTCAATTTTCTTACTTGTTTTATAGCTAGCTCTTTGGAGGTAGAATAATAAATTAATATCATGCCATGTGAGTACCAAATTTTATTATAATCATGTACATTATTGATATCGAAATATACTCGTCAAGTTTTGCAATAAAATTAGATAAGTATGCCATGTGAGTAACAGTCATCAGAAAACCTAACTTCAAACTTTACAAGTTGGTTGATGTCACAGGCTGCTTCTCTACCTACACCTCACCCTTTGAATGAGCCCATATTCAAAGTCAGGCTTACGTAATGCTACTAGTTTTAACCTGCCTTATCTCATTAGGAACATAGTTTTAGTCCTTGACCAATTTTGCACTAGGGAAGTCCAAATCTCTCTTCATTCTATGCACAGAGAACTAAAGCCGTGCTCATTATTTGCTTCTCAACCAACATGCTTAGAATTAATGGTATGACAAATTACCCCACCAGAAAAATCATGCACATCCTCCTACTTAGGACAATCTTTTTGAATCTTAATCCTGTCAGTTGCTTCTATTGAGATTTCATCCTACCTGCTATTCTCCTTTGAGAATAGTACTGGGCGTAGATTATTAGGACACGTCGAATATGGCGACAATAGCTCAAAGTAATAGATGCTCTACATTACCTCACTCAATTAAGCAGGCCCCTTTTGAACTACTACTTTAATGTATGCTTCTCCCAAGTATCAACGAAATTGTAAGAAGAGTCTTGTCTTCGCTTTGATACCAATTATTACAAACTCCTTTTTCAACCTGCGCGACACCCTTTGAATGGGCCCATATTCGAGGGCCAACCATATACAACTGGCATGCTACTAGTTATGACATAGCTTGATCTCATCAAGAGAACAGCTGTTGCCCTCGACCAATTTTACACTGGAATGATCAAATCCTCCTTCACTCTGTGCACATGAAATTAAAGCTGCATTCATTGTTTACTCTTCAACTAGCGTCCTTAGAATTATAGGTGTGACAGTTGGCCAGACAGAGGTCATGACACTGACAATGACAGTACACAGAAAAATTAGAAGGTGTCAAAATAGGCGACTGTAGCCTGTGCCAATTTCTTCAACGGCGGCTTCCACCATTTTGCACTTTTATTCTTTCTTTCAGGGTGTCAAAATTTGCTACGTATCTTAATTTATGCTTTAGCTCCCTAATTTTTTGTTCTCCTGAATACATATTATTAATCAATTACTTGTGTTTATATCATATGTATTTATTACTTCATTCTATTTATCTTAGTTTCTAACAAACCATTTCTTAAAGTGTTGCAGATTGTTTGGTTAATTTGTTCTCTTGAAAGAAGATAAGATGTCTACACTGCAGGGTTCTGAAGTTCCCTCTTCAGCTTCACCAGAACGTCATTGTGCAGATTTCCATCCTAGTTTATGGGGAAACTATTTCCTCACTTCTGCTCCTGAGGTAATTGAAACCAAATTAACCTCCTAAACATCTCTTTAGCTGTTGATCATATGATATGATGTTAATTCGCGTTAAAATTAAATATTTAGATTCTTACTTTCAAGTTGTTTAAGTGCATGTTTAAAATTTTATTGCATTGAAAAATAATCACTTATTCGATAATTTAGCCAATGATTAATTACATATTCAAATAGCAATGTCACATTCATATTTACATGCGAAACCGTACTGTCAAACTTAAATTTTTCGATTATGTGGTAATTTAACATGCATAAAAGTAGCTCATAAATATTACTTGAGTTGGGTAGGAAAGAATTAATAGTAAAATACATCCATTTGTTTGTGGTTGTGCATGCAGACAATTGATACTGCAATTGAAGAAGAACATGAAGCACTGAAAGAAGAGGTGAGGACGATGATAAGTGCAGCTACTACTGCCCCAAAAGTAGTGCTCCAATTGATCGATACAATCCAACGTTTAGGAGTTGCTTATCATTTTGAGAAAGAGATTGAAGATGCTCTGCAGAAAATATTTCATGACCGTGCACACAACGATATTGATGATCACGATCTCTACGCTGTTTCTCTTCGTTTTCGACTACTTAGGCAGCAAGGAATTATGATTTCATGTGGTATGTAATGAAGTTGCTTAATTAATTATGCCTATATAATTATATGTGCGGTGGGTCAGTAAACGGTTTTCAAGAATCCATACTACAGTAAAATAACATCACCAGTTATTAACTATAATTGTTTGAGCAAGAAACAGTGTCAGCACTAGTTGCTAGTGATTTTATTTTTGTTAAAGCAGCAATTGTATCCAAAATGTCAATCATATATATATAGAGAGAGTGTGCTATCCTAAATATTAGTAATCAGATGGATCTAATCGCATGTGCTTTTGTATGTGATATATATCAGATGTGTTTAACAAGTTCAAAGACAAAGAAGGTAAATACTTCAAGGAATCATTGAAGAACGATGTTGAAGGTTTGTTAAGTTTGTACGAGGCAGCATACTTGGCCATTCATGGAGAAGAAATTCTAGATGAAGCAATTGATTTCACTACCACTCACCTCAAGGCAATGGTACCTTATGTTTGCCCTAATCTTGGTCAACGAATAAATCATGCTCTCCGTTGTCCTCTTCGTAAAGCGGTACCAAGAATAGAGACAAGATATTTTTTCGATATTTATGCCAGAGACAATTCACATGATCCAACTTTGTTGAAGTTTGCAAAGTTAGATTTCAACATTTTACAAGCCGCGCACCAGAAAGAACTAAGGGAGATGACAAGGTAACTTTGTATTTTTTTTTTCTTTTTATTAGGTTTATTTCGTTGGAGATTAAAGAGATCAAATTGATCTCTTATAAAAATATAAACTCTTATACAATCTTATTTATATAGATTTATGTACTTGTGGTATATTGTTGTCACGCGTCCAAAAGTTTAACGGATGTAAAAGAAAATAAGTTATATAAGACAATCACATGATAACAAAATAACATTCACACGTTAATTTATATAAATGATTTTGTACTCTTAATATTATTCAATTCGTATATATAAATTTATTGAAGTGCTTTATTTTATTTATTTTTATGAATATTTTTCAATTAGAAATCTACAAAAAAATTTAACTATATCTACTCCCAAATATTAGATTTGAAATTTTTATTTTTTTTTTACTTTTGCCATTTTATCAAACCACAAAAAGGGCTTGTAGGACTTTTGTTCTTTGTATTTCTTATAAACTGCTTGCACACAATAGGTTCCAAATTCATTGCTATAGAAAATAAACCTATAATGCAATTGGGTTTACATATAATATATCAAGATAATTAATTTAATTTGAAATTGTATTTCAGGTGGTGGAAAAATTTAGACTTCACAACAAAATTGCAATATGCAAGAGACAGATTAGTTGAATTATACTTTTGGATAATGGGATTTTATTTTGAGCTCAAATACACCTTTGGTAGAAAAGTATTGAACAAAATAATTTGCATAATATCCATTATGGATGATACATTTGATGCATACGGAACTTTTGAAGAGCTTAAACTCTTTACGGAAGCAGTCAAAAGGTTGGATATATCATGCAATACTTCAATTTTTTATTATAATTTTTTAAAAATTTTTATTGTACATACTAAAGTTTTTGTTACATTTTCTAATTGTTATTAATAAACTTGAGACATTAGAAATTATTGTTCTTTGTTTGATTTGTAGATGGGACATTGGGGCCATAGATATACTTCCAGAATACATGAAAATAATTTATAAGACACTCCTTGATATTCACACTGAAAATGAGGAAGAATTGGCCAAGCAAGGAACATCACACTGCATACGTTATCCGAAGGAAAAGGTAAGCAATTAATTTCCGGTTGCATGCCCTGCTAGCTAGCTTCATATATGATTTTATATATTAAGAAAAAAGTGAGCAATGCGGCTGACTTAATGCAGCACACTTGCATAAGTAGTATATTTACATATACATGAGATTATTTTATAACACTTCGCAGATAAAATTAAAATCATGATTATATATATGCATGAGAAGATTATATGTAATGATAATTTTTTTTCCATGGAATATGTTTGTTTTCCTGATTATCAGATGCAAGAACTAATTATGACGTACTTTGCACAAGCCAAGTGGTTCAATGAAAGTTATGTTCCGTCAATGGAGGAATATATTTCTGTTGCATTGCCAAGTAGTGGTATTCCAACGCTTGTAGCAAATTCCTTCCTTGGCATGGGTGATTTTGCAACTGAAGACGCTTTTAAATGGTTATTCACAAACCCTAAAATTGTAAAGGCAGCAACAGTTATCGGTAGATTCTTGGATGACATAACATCCCACAAGGTACGCACTCCATTAATCAGACTTTTTATTGTGCTATAAAAGCACATGAATAACTCTAAAATGATACATGTACACCAATAGACAACTCTTAGTTTAAATATTTCACCTATTTTTTGAACCAAATAACTTGAATCCATGCATGCATAATATAGTTTGAGCAAAAAAGAGGACATATTCCCTCAGCTGTGGAATGCTACATGAAGCAGTACGCTGTATCTGAAGAAGAAGCAGTGAAAGTGTTGAACCGAGAAGTTGCAGATGCTTGGAAAGATATAAACGAAGAATTTCTTATCAATCCAACAGCTGTCCCGTTTCTTCTGCTTGAACGAGTTCTAAATCTTTCTCGTTCCTGCGAGTTTATATACAAAGATGCTGATCGTTACACAAATTCTCACTTGATGAAAGATCAAGTTGCTTCCCTGCTCAAGGATCCCGTAATGCTTTGAATTAATTTAACTTAACTATACTATAATTTTTATATGCTCTTCAATAGATGGTACTTTTATTGAACTAAATAAATGTTGTTCTCATAACTTGTTCAAGTAAAATGGTTTTCGAAAGGTGTTTGTTTGTGGTTGGATTTTATAACCTTAACTTCTTGAAAGTTATCGATCACGTCCATCAATATGATTTTGGGTGTCAAAGATTAGTATGATGAATAATGCCTTTTAAAATTCTTGTATCTGTGTGATTTGCTATTTCATTTGAGTTGGGTTATATTTTTTAAATCGGATTTATATTATGATTTTGATTCCACAAACTAAAAGAAGTTTAATATATATACATATATATATATATAAAGTATCAATTACCTTTTGATTCTAAATAGTAAAAGAAAATTATAATTTCATATCTAATTCTTATATAAAAATTATTAATTACCAAAGAAAAGATAATCTTGTCATTCGAAATTAGAAGATATATATAATGATTTTTTGTTTTAAAATGAAGTATCAATAATTCTTTGATCAATTTTTTTTTTTTTTTGGTAAAAAATTAATTATTATTTTTTAAAAAATAATGTATTAAAATATTACAATTTTAAAGTGACATTTGCTATAAAATGAAAAATTCAAATGTTGTATCCAAAATAAAAAAGTGAATGATCCTACTTTATGAACCATCCAAGAATAATATGCCCAATACCCCTTGATTTTTTACTCTATTCCTTAAGACACTCCTAATTTTTTAAAAATAGCTTAATATCCCTTTTACTTTATCTGTATTAATTTTAAAAATTACTTTTTGAGTGTTTTTTTTTTAATTTTGATATTAAATAATTCTATTTACATCTTGAGAATTTTTATATTTTGATTTTCATTACTTATAAATCTCTAATAATTTGACAGAAACACAAATAAATGAGAGTCAATTTTATGACATGTCAGATTTAATTAAAATAGAAAATATATTATAAAAAAAATTAATTTTGAAGTGTGTTTCATTGTAATTGTAACAAGTAAAATGATTTAGATGAATTTTTATTCATTTTTTTTTTAATATTTCAATTATTTTTGATATTTGGTTGTATAAAAAAAATGGGTTGATGGAAGAAGCCTCCAATCTTCTCATAACAAGGCTATATAGTATGTCATTTTTTTGAAAAAAAAAAAAAAATTGACTTAGTATGTAATTTTATTTGTAGTAAAAGCTACAAATGGATGGAGTGGCATTTCATTGGAACAAGCTGGACGTGAAAAGTAGTGAGTGGATGTTGCATATGGGTTGGTATAAATTCAGACTTTAACTCATATTTTAAGCACAAAAAAATTCAATGAACTAGTAGCTGACCGGCACCAAAGTCCAATGAATTAACATGCGGGGGCCATTATAACATGAATAACTAATTAAAATAAAAGATTTTCACAATATATATATATATGTAAAATAGTTGTATAAAAAATTAAATTTAGTGATAATTATTAATTAATTTTTAAAAATATATTTGAAAATTAAAAATATATATATATAACCCAACACAACACAAATTTAATAGACCTATAAATTATGTCGTTGTTCATCTTTTGAAAATTATGCACAACATAAAATAGAAATGAGTTCAAGTTTTATAGTCAACTAGTGCAACACGACATGTTTCATACATTTATTATGTACACTCTTATTAATTAATTAATTTATTTATTATTAATAAGATTTTCTATCAATTTTTATTTTTAATTTTAGCTTTAGGTAACAAACACTTTTTTAATATTATAATATCAAAAATAATATACATAAGATAATAATTTAGTAAGTTAATTTTATAAAAAAAGACTCAATTAAAAAGAATTGGCGTAACCACTTGAATTTTTATTCATAAAAGTTGGTTTAATAAAATTTGTATAGCATATATTTTATTTTTTTTTTATTTAATTACCCTCATAATTGATTGTTTTTATTTAATAGTAGTTGTACAAGAGACAGACACTGAGGTGGGGCAAATATAAAGTTGGTAAAAAGCTCAATGATTGGCTAATGGAAATTGATCATCATCCCTAACCTTTTCAAAATCAACAGTATATACAACTAAAGTAGCAAATTAATAAGCTCAGATGCATTGATAAATGAATCAGGCAAATTTCGTCACAAATTACAACTATTAAAACTATTAATAGGTTAAAGAATTGGCTTTTTTACATGTATACAAGGTTAAATATTTCAAATTCCATACAAAAATTAAATTATTATTATTAATTTAAAAAAAAAAAATTTTATCACGTAATTTAAAATTTTAATACAAAATTTAAAAATTATTTTTTTAATAATAAATTTATCATAATAAAATTAATTAATTATTAAGTTGTCCTGTATTGAATAATAAAAGTGGTATAGAAAATAATTCATTAAAAATTTTTGCAAATTTTGAAAAAAAGAGAAAATAGTCCACGCCGTGTTCTCTTTAGGAAAAAGAAAAATAAGAAATATCCCATAATTCTGTATTCTTATGGAAATGATCAAGACCATTGAAGACTTCTACAAAAAGAAGAATTGGAGAGAATAAGTTTAGAGAGTGAGAGAAAAATTAAGTGTTTCAAAATCTTCGACTAATGAAGATCAAAAATTCGTAAGTTCTATCTTAAAATAAATCAATAATTGATGGTTTCAAAAATGGGTATTTGGTCCAAACATGATAACATACATTAAATTCATTTGAGTAAGGCAAATTGTCTCCTTGTTCTAGCTAGGCCATATGAGTAATGGTAGTCAGAAAACCTGACTTGAAACTATATAAGTCGGCTAGATAGAGGCCACAACATTCACACTACCCAGAAAAATTGGCACATGTCAAAATTGGGATCCAAGCCCATTGTTATGTCCTATATATAATAAAATATAAGTTAAATTTGAATTTATAGGGTAAAGTAAATAGTATTATCTAATATATTAATCATTTAAATTAATATTAATATTTAATCTGTGATAAGTGATATTAGAGTATATTTAAATTCTAATTTGCATATGAACTTTAAACATCTACACTTTATATTTAATAAAAAATTAATAACTAATACGTAAATTTCGTAAAAATTATAAAAATAAACAATACAAATTAAGTAGGCTTATAATAAATAAATTTATTTATAACAAAATGTCCTATAATTAAGTAAATAAAAATATTATATCTTATATTGAATAAAATAAAAATTAATTTTAAATTTAAAAAAAAATATATATAATATTATTTAATAAATTAACTTTTTAAATTAATGATAATTACTGCAAATGCGTGACACTATGCCTATTTCTTTACTAATGGCTTCACCATTTTGGATTTTCTAACATTTCTTTCGTGGTGTCCAAATTTGCTACTTATCTTAATTGTGCCTCACTGGAATGTCAATTTAACCCATAAATTCTTGCTGTCCAAATGAGCTACATATCTTGATTGTACTTAATTGGAATGTCAATTTCACCCATAAATTCTCACTGTCCCAATTTGCTAGGGATCTTAATTGTGCATAATGGAAATGTCAGTTTCACCCATAAATTGTCGCTAGTACTCAAACTTAACTGTTGCGTTTTTTATTCATCTTTGAAAGCACTGTAACATTAATAACTTTAATGACTCACACGTTTGATACCGTACGAGCAAAAGAGACAACATAGTCCCTAGGCTGTTGGGTACTACATGAAGCACTATGCTTTATCCGAAGAAGAAGCAGTAAAAGTGTTGAAGCAACAAATTGCTGATGCTTGGAAAGATGCAAACGAAATTTTAATTTCTTGCGTACTTCAGACTTTATTTTCAAAGATGGTGATGGTGATTGTTTCATGCATCCTTCTTTGATGAAAGATCAAGTTGCTTTCCTGCTCATGGATACTGTACTGCTTTGAACTAAAAACAAAAGCTCCACTCACCCTTTAATGAAGATCGTTTAAGAAATGTATGTTCAATTCCTTTGTTTTATTTAGGTAGAATTTTATTATGCTGAATTCCTTTGTTTTGAATAAGATGTTTTATACATGCACTTGTGTACGCGTACACATATTTAACAAAATATTTAAAATTAAAACTTTTCTTTTTATAAAATTAATAAACCCAATGTTAGGTACATTTGTCTTAATTGATTACTATTTCACAAACAATGCCTCTTTGTCTTTACAAATTAGTGTAATTTTGCCACAGTTACGATTAATTAAGAATATAATTATAGCGTGTTCATATGTATCCACGTTGCATGAAATTAAACGGGTTCACAAGTGGCGAACCATTTTTGCTTTTGTTCGGCGGAGATAATCAATCTAAAGCCCACGCAGACCGTAGTATTCGACTAAATTTAAAAATTTTGGGATACTGGTTAGGACAGCTTGTCCTTCGCGGACAAGTTGAAGACGTTTACGCAACTTCAACTGCAGCGAAATGAGTGGATGATGTTCCTCTGCCCATCCCTTGCATATCTAAACGGGATAATAATATTACGAATCCCTAACTTTTTATAATTTTGCACAGGAAATGCATGATATTTTTTATTTATATCAAATAAGTCCCTGATCTAGTTATCCGGTGACGACTACAACTTATTCAAACTCTGGGTGTATTTGTTTTTTTAAAATATAAAAAAAATAAAAGAAAAAAATATTATTATTATTTTATTTATTTTTATTAAAAAAAATTAGAGACAAAATTCCTATACAATCTTTATTTTTTAAGCGAGAAAATTGTGATGTAAAAAATTATGATTTTTTTATTAAAATTAAAAAATTTTTAATTTTCTCTTTTATTTATATAATTAATAAATTTTTATTTTAATTAATTTTATATAATTATTTTAAAATTATTAATATA
>CP135540.1:3199428-3223741 GCA_032402905.1 Khaya senegalensis | reverse complement strand
TTTATATAATAATTTAATAAAATCCTATTTTATATATATTTATTTTAAAATTATTAAACAAATTAGTAATTGTAATAAATAAATATATACATAATATAATTTTATTATATATATAACTTTACTATTACAAAAAATTTAATTTCTTTTTTTCGTGGTGTGTTATATTAATTCGAATAATAATATAATATTTTTTAAATAATTTATCTTATATTAATTTTTTTATAACTTTTTTTTCTTTAATTTTTTTGTTTATTTATTTTATTATTTTGGTAATTTAAAATTATTAATTTTATTTTTAAAATTTTTTTATCAAGTTAAATTTATAATTTAAGTAAATTTTTATAATATTATACTTAAATAAATTTTTATAATATAAATTTTATCGAAAAAATAAAAAATTGAGATAACTAATAAGCATGTTACCTTATTTTGGAACTAAATTGGAACGGAATTAAAACCGAAAAATAAAGTATCTTATTAAAAATGGTGCATTTCAATTCTAAATTTTAGGAATTTATTTTATTTAGGGTAAGTTTTAATTTCGAAAGGAATTCAAACCAAACTTTGATATGCTCACCTTTGAGTAGAAGAAGTAGCCTGTGGCTTATTATTATTATTGTTGGAGTTAATCTATAGCTTTTTTATTTTATTTTATTTTATTTTCTTATTGCTATTTGGATGCAGTTCGGTTTTAATCATAACCTTATGCAGGCACTTTTAGCAAGAGAACGAGCTTGTGCTGAGTTCCAGACTGGGAGAAGAAAGAGGAGGTAAGGTGCCATGAGTATTATTACAATTTTTTGTTTGCAATTTGATCTGATGCTAACAATATCATTCTACAGTTTTATTTTTATCAAAGCAAAGTCACATCAGAGATTAGATTGCGTGAAGGTCGTGTAAAGCCAATTGATATTCTGTGTAAGTGCCTCAGTGGCTCCGATGATTGGGACATAGAACTAAATGAACCATACACGGTTTTCAAGGTAATTCTTTGCTGTAACTTCATCTTTTATTTAATAGCATTTGAACAAACACGCGCTGAGTTTGTTCTTTGACTGTTTTATTGACATTTGATGTATATTGTTTACCATAGGCCTTGACAGTAAAAGAGATGGAAGATCTTCATGCGGATATAAAAATGTATCTGGATTTGGACAAGGCAACACCGACTCACATAGAGTATTGGGAGGTATTATCCCTTGTCACTTTTTCACATTTGTTGAGTAGCTAGGTGTTCCCTGCTGAAAACTCAAAATTGCAAGCCATACATGCAAAAAAAATGTATTCAGGAGCTTCTTTTACAGAATTTTCTTTTTTGCTTCCTTTCTGGAATTTGCCTAAACTATATTTTTCACATCTACAATTAGGTTTTCATAAATTTGAAATTCAGAGTGTCTGCCAAAACCTATAAATTCTAGATGTCCCTGTGCATTTATTTTCTGTTTTTATGTATTTTCTTTGTTTAGGAGTTTGATATTTCTCAAGAAACTACAGTTCTTGGTTGAAAATATTTCTTAGACTAGTTCTCATGTTTACTATCAGAAGGTTATGACCTGGGAAATTGTATGTATCAGGTCATGCTGTTGTCTAAAAGTAACTGATGCTATTTTTACCTCAAAGAGTTGAATGTCCACTAGACACCGCCTTGACATGTGTAATTCAACAGGCACTAATGGTGGTTTGTGAGTTGGAGCTGGCTGAAGCACAGAAGAAGGATGCACTAGCTCTGGCTTGGGTGTGTGGGGAAGAACCTCCTGCTGAGTTGCTTGCAGAAGAAAGGGGCTTACATTCGAGTATTGACGACGATGTTAGGAATCTCTTGGAAGGGAAGGCTCATAGGGAGCTAGAGGCATTACAGATGAAGATAGAGTTGCAGATGCATGCTGGCATGGCGAGGGTGGTTTTGTATTGGGAAGCCATTCTTAAACGACTTCATATATACAAGGCAAAGATACTCATCTGTGAATATTCTGATAAGTTTTTACCATACAATGTGTGACATGTTCTGGACTTCACTTGTAACTTGCTGCAATTATTAGGCTTGTTTGAAGGAAAAACATGCAAAATGCTACGTAAATATCTGCAACGCCTTGAGCAACCTTTGGATGACTAAAAATTTGAAACTAATAGCAGACTTAAGAAGAGGAAATTGAGCATGATGATAGTGGTATGTGTTTTTCTGCTGCTTATGTTATTTACAATTCTGGATTCTCTTTAGAATTATTGCATCTATAACCATTGGTTAATACTCGGACATGTAGATGCTGGAAAATTCTCTCCGGAACTTATATTAAATGAGGAGATAGAAGAGGAGGATGGATCAGTTTCACCAGAATCAATATATGGCAATGAAAGCGAAGAAGCTATTGACCCTGAAGAGGACAGGGCTTCGTTGGTAATTTGTGTAACGACTTCTTCTAGAAGCTTATTAGCTAAAAATATGTTTCTTGTTTGACCATGACACTATTGCCATATAAACATGAGCGAAATTGGTGGATGCAGTATTTGGTTCTGGTGCAGAAGTGAAGCTGGACTCAGCTATATTGGTGGCATGATAAATATCGGCCGAGAAAACCCAAGAACTTGAATGGCGTACACACTGGATGCGAGTGGAACAAGTATAGTCAAACTCACTACGACCACGACAACCCACCTCCAAAGATCGTGCAAGGACATAAATTCAATATCTTCTATCCAGACCTTGTCCACAAGACAAAAGCACCTACATACACTGTTGAGAAAGACGGAAGCAATGGTGAAACGGGCATCATAAGGTTCTACGCTGGACCTACTCACGAGGACATCGTAGGTTATTTCACTCTGATTTATCTGGTGGTCTTATTTTGTATAGAAGGATCAAATTACTCTTACTTACATTTGTCAGTCTTGAAATTACGTATACAGGCCTTCCGAATTGTTAACAAGGAATGGGAGTACTCTTCACAAGAAAGCGTTCAAATACACGTTTGAACTCGGGATATTACACGTACATTTCAACTTCAAACGAACGCCTCCGCCACCGTAGGTGATGCGTGGAAAGAGCGGAAGCTTATATTGCAACGCAATTGAAAATGCTGTGTAGTGATATTATCAACTCTGTACAAAAAAGTATTTTATTTTGTGATTCTGTGAAAAAGCTCAAATGATTCCAACCATTTTATTTTAAACATGAATATTCAAATTAAGTTTACCAACCCCAACAACATCTTCCCTCCTTAACAACTACTATGTTTTTATTTGTATTAAGAAATTTGAGCGATCATAGGTAATCAAATCGAACGGTTGATGTTACCATTCAATAGCATGGCATCAATGTATGTATTTGTTTTTCTTTTTCAAAACAGATTTAAGAAGTGATATGCAATTTTTTTTTTCTCCATTTTTAATTGTATATTCAAACAATAATCTTATTGAAATAACAGAAAGAACCTGAGTATCATCCGTGAAAATTATAAATTCATCTTTCTCAATGGAATTCAAACAAATATATTTCACATTATTTATGTATTAATAATTCAATGTAGTCTTGCTGTATGTATTTGACATGTAAAAAATACAAATGATTTGGTGGACAATACCCCCAGCCCTCCATTATTCTTTCAAAAATAATTTTTTTAAAAAAATATGTAGCACATTAAAAAACCCAAGATGCTTAATTAGTCAAGTAATTAATAAATACATTTTAAAACCTAAATCTAAACCCTACAACTACTACTCTGAATTCTAATCGACTGATCAGCTGCTAACCACAAAGTCTACACCTCACATTAAAACTTCACCTTCATCAACCTCAGCTTCCCCACCAATATCCTAACCGGCTGCTTAACTTTCAGATTCAACGGCACGTTCCCCGTCTTCTCCTGCTGCTCTTGCAACGCCCCCGCCAACGCCGTCGCGTTCTGCGTCTGCCCTTTCAACCGAATGAACCATGTCATAGATTTGTGTCTGTGCAGTAAACGCTTATACGGCTTCCTCCTTTGTAGTATATTCCGATTTTCTCGTTGGGATTTATCGCCGTCATCGTGACGTTGAAATTTGCTTGTAAGCCGGAATTGTCGTTGAGGAAGAACTCAGTTATTTGCATTCTGTCGACGAAGAACTTCGGCAGCTTTGGACGGAAAGCGAGGTAGACAATTCCTGCGACAATGGCGATGATGATGATGATGATGAAGATTAATACAAGAGAAATTGTCCAGCAGAAGCACTTGCAGAGACAGCTTCTTTTTCTCTTCGGTGGTCGTGAGTGCATCACCGGAATAGTAAGTTGGAAAGGTGGGTGCTGGTCCTCCAATGACGCCTCATCGCCCATATCGGACTTCATCTTGCCTGGTGGAACCAGCAGAGCTGTGGGAGTCTGCGGGGATGGCGCCTCGACGTCTGCATGGAGGGGATGAATTTTCTGTTGATCAGTTACGGTTACACAGAAATTTTCTTCAGTGGGGTGAACGAATGAATTAATAAATAAGAGGAAATTTGCTTGGCATATTCTTTGGCTGAAGTTCCTTTATTTGAGTTGACTTTAAAGGTTTCAAAGTGTCAATTTCTTTTTTTAAAATACTAATTTTCTTTTTTTTTTTTTTTTGTGGGTCAGGTGAGGCGCGTGCTTTTCTTAAGTTTAATGACTTTAATAACTCGACTGTTTCGTAAATGGCTTGCTCTCGTACCATCAATCAGTGCCACAGAATTTCTACGCTTTCGTTCTCAGGTATCGACACGTGTTACAAATACCCAATTAACCAACGCACGTAATTTATTAATACAAATTTCATAAAAATGTAATTTCTACTACTTCATTTATATGATCATCTAATAAAATTTTATTTATTTATATATTTATTTTTAAAATTAAAATATTATAATAACAATTAAATATGAGTAATTCGTGTATTTTTTTTTTTAAAAAAAAAAAGAAATTGTATCACTATTTGCATGTATTATTAGTGAAATAAGGTAGAAAAAGAATGCATGTAAAATATTGAAATTGAATTGAGAATTTACCTACCAACTTCCAAAACACATGTATGTTAATATCAAAGGATCTCAAGAGAGAACAAATTGCACAACTTGTGCTTCATATACAAACAAAAAGTCAAGAAAAAGAATCCATATTTATTTTTTGATTAAAGGTGATTATGGTTTTGGAATTTTATAATCATATTCATTGGTCATTGATGCTTATATTATTTAAAAGTTGCAATTGCAAACAAGGTTAATTCCAATGAGTGTTTCCCTTTTGATTATATAATAATAACACTAACTCACTTTTTGTTGTTTGATAACAAGAAGCAAGCTGCTTTCCTTAATTCATGCTCTATTCATTCCCTCTTTAGTTGCGTTGCAAGAAACTTAATTAATCATATATAAAATCCTTTTGCTAATCTTTTAAGAATCACTTTCAATATTTTAAAATATCACTCATAAGCTTTTTAATATACCCAAAACTTATCTTCATACAAATATTAATAAAACACTATAAAAAAATAAAAATAAAATTACTCATAATTACTTATAATAATTTTGCAGATGTAATTATTTTTTAATAGGTGTTCCATTAATTAAAATATCAGTTTTTTTATATTAATTTTATAAATATAATGTTATATTAATTAAAAAATTTGTAAAATATGAATAATATTACATAAAAAAAAAAAGTTAAAATTGTAAAGTTTATATTTTAAATGATGTAATGCACTCGTAGTATTATTGATGTTATATAATTATTGTATTAATATTGATAATATAAAATTAATAACTATTATATATATATGATAATTATTAATTGATGATGCATTAATTAGATTATTTTTTTTTTTTTAATTATGAAAGTGTAGTATTATAAGTAGATGACCGTTGCATGCTCTTCTTTGAAAAGAAATGTACAATAAATTAATTAATGAAGCAAAATTAGATTAGCAAAATTTGTAAGTAAGTTAATGTTATGGTCTTTGAAGCTTCTTTAATTTACAGATAATTATAAAGCTAATGACTGACTTACCTCAAGGGAATATCATGTCATCTCATTTCATTGGTTTATTCATTTTTTTTTAATTTAGAATAATCTCTATTAATAATTTACGTATAAAAACAAGATACAATAGTATAAAATAAATAAATTTAATTTAGTGTATTAAAAAAAATAAAAAATTATAATATTTAAAAATATATATAAAGTTAGAATATAATAATTAATGTGAAAAATAATAATTGTATCCATTAATATATACCATTTAGTTATTGATAATGAAGATAATAAAGTTAACAACTTTCATTTATTTATGTATAAGTATTCGAGGTGTTTCTACGCAATTTTATCTTTTAATTAAAAATATGAAAATATATATATAATTTAATAAATAAATAACATAAAGTAAACAAAAAAAAGAGTATTAACATAAATTATTTTTATATCAAAAAGTTAAAGCGAAAAAATTTATCATATCTAATTAATAAATTAATTTTATATTTAAATATTTTTAAAATAATTTTGATTAATTAATTTATAAGGTAGGCGGTTTTGATTTGGTTGAATTTGGTTTTATTCGAATTAAGTTGTCTACTTAATTGGATTTATTTGGGTAAACCGGACGAACTGAAGCTAAACCAAACCGGATCATCCTTACTTTTAATGAAAGATTAGTGGTTCATTTCATTGTGATAAATACAAAAACAATTGATTAACGTTCTTTCTCTTGGGGTGTTTTTGGTCTTTTTACACTGCTCTTAGTCAGAACAACACGTCGAGTAAGGGAATGGGGTGCAGTGTAAATTTGTAAGCTATTTACGTACAAGTTAATATTTATTAGAAGATAATGGGGTATACTGAAATTTATCCAGAAAGGAAGACTAGATTGCACACGTGTTCATCACGTGTCATCTTTCCTGACCACATATCACTCAGCTGGAGTTTGAAGGTTTCATCATTTCTGATAGTGTTCATGTTGTCTGTAAACCAAACTCACCACTGAGAGTGAAGAAAATGGGCTGGTGGCAGTGGACCCCTGTTTCTGCTTCTGCTTTTTCTGCCTTCAACTCTTCCTTCTTGCTCCAATCTTCATCCTCTTTCCAAAACACAAAGATCAGAAATCATCATGCCCTGTTACATACATCACTTTCACATTTACCTTCTGATTATACTACTATCAATTCATGCAAGAGAAGAAGATCCATTCTCATCAATTGTACAACAAGTAACAAAGCTACGGAACAGCAGCTGGAATCATCGTCTTCATCTTCCACCGTTGATTGTGTGGGGACAGGCACAGACGTGGAGTGCCTAGTGTCTCCTTTTGAAAAAGGAATTGATGAAGAGGAACAAGGAAAAGAACAAGAAATGTTGGTATTCGGAATGTTG
Source organism: Khaya senegalensis (assembly GCA_032402905.1). Taxonomy (NCBI): domain Eukaryota; kingdom Viridiplantae; phylum Streptophyta; class Magnoliopsida; order Sapindales; family Meliaceae; genus Khaya; species Khaya senegalensis. Next base: position 3,216,390 of record CP135540.1, on the reverse strand, counting down.
TTGGAATGGGCAATTTTGGTTTCACCATTTTTCTTCTGGGGTACGGCAATGGTGGCAATGAAGGAAGTTTTGCCAAAGGCTGGAACTTTCTTCGTCGCTGCGTTTCGCCTCATTCCCGCTGGATTGCTGTTAATTTCTTTTGCAGGCTCTCAGGGTAGAAAGCTTCCCTCTGGTTTCACTGCCTGGTTTTCCATCCTTCTCTTTGCCCTTGCTGATGCTTCTTGTTTTCAGGTTTTATTCTTACTTTGCACATGTTTGTTTATGCGTAATAATTAGTTAACCTGGATTGATGTAATGATATGGAACAGGGATTTCTTGCTCAGGGTTTACAGAGAACTTCTGCAGGTTTGGGCAGCGTAAGTACGTTTAAATGAAATTTCATGGTTGAAATATTCAGTTACATTGCGAATTTTATTGAATCGAGAACCTTTTGGTTCTGGATTTTTTTTTTTTTTGTTTTCTTGGTGGAAATTGAATTTTTCTTTAATCTTTTGTTTCCATTGCCTTCGTGATCAGGTGATAATTGACTCTCAACCACTATCAGTAGCTGTGCTTGCCGCTTTGTTATTTGGCGAATCCGTCGGATTAGTTGGAGCTGCTGGCCTTGTTCTTGGCGTCATAGGACTTTTGCTTCTTGAGGTGAACACTAGATTCCTAACTCGAGTTGCAATTCTTTTTTTCAACTCGTCTATAACTCATATAGTGTACTGTTTTACAATGTCAATACTTTCAGTTTCAGTTTTGTTGGAGCTTATCTCGTTGCAATTACTGAAAACATCTTTGAATACATGCTTTACTACCCTAAATTGATGGATGAATCTACTCCAATTTTGCGCAGGATGTGCTTGTTTATGACAAATTTCTATTCTTATCATAGTTGATTCTTTGTCAATTGACAAGAGGAGCCTAATGTGTTATTCCTTGAAAAGAAGTCTTGACTTATTTTATGCCAATGTTATAAAACGTATCATTTAAATTTGTTTTTCTTGAATCCTAACCTTTTTGCCTTTGTATAATGATGGAATCATTTTTGTAGTTACCTGCACTTACTTTCGATCAGAGTAATTTTTCATTATGGGGAAGTGGGGAGTGGTGGATGCTCCTTGCAGCTCAGAGCATGGCAGTCGGGACTGTAATGGTCCGCTGGGTTTGCAAGTACTCTGATCCTGTAATGGCAACTGGATGGGTAGGTTGCAAACCTTAATATATAATTGATGTCAAACATTTGAAATTCTTGTGATTTTTGCTCTGAAAGAATGTGATGGTTGCCGAACTAATGTCAATGCACTTTTTATGTAGCACATGGTAATTGGTGGTCTCCCTCTTGTGGTAATCTCCCTCCTCAACCATGATCCTGTCTTTAGTGGGAGTCTTAAGGAGCTTACCTCAAATGATTTATTAGCACTACTTTATACCTCCATATTTGGAAGTGCTATCAGCTATGGTGTATACTTTTACAGTGCAACCAAAGGTTATGGTCTATACACTATACTAAAATTCAGAGTTTTATTTGGCTTGTTTTAGCATTTGATATATTCTACTGTGAGCAATCAATTATGCTACTGTTATGGTTATCATAATATCGAAATTTTGATTCATCACTTCGAATCATATAAAGATTAAGTGTCAAGTATAATTTTGCGCTCTCTTCCAAAATGTTGATTTGAATTGCTTCTATGTTTCAGGTAGCTTGACAAAACTCAGTTCACTCACCTTTCTAACACCAATGTTTGCGTCAATCTTTGGGTAAGCTTGTCTACCTGAACGAGATGAGAATAAATGAAAATAAGTAAAGTTGTCTACACTTTTTTTAAAGATATAGTTTGCATTTCTTTTTTTTTATTATTTTGTTTCTTTTTCTTTCTATGTATATATGTATATGCCCACTGTGTGTGTGTAATACGACTTCTAGAGTGTTTTTGATTTTTTTTTTTTAAATTCTGGAATATATGCAACAGGTTTCTATACCTTGGTGAGACATTCTCGCCGGTGCAACTGGTTGGAGCTGTTGTTACTGTGGTTGCTATATACTTGGTTAATTTTCGGGACAGTGTTGACTGAAGCATATAGTTTACAAGAAAACATCAACATGTAAACAATGATGAACATGAGGCTGATTGGAAGATGTATAGCCAACACCTCTCAACTTAAGCATACTAACAGCATGCATGTATATGGAAAGATATATATATATATATATATATATATATATAGAAGTTAAAGGAGAAACAGAAGCAAAAATACATTGGAGCATCCGCTGGGTGTGCTCATTATGAGTTCATTGATGTGTCAGAGCAAATGTGGGCTGGATCAGTTGGGATTATTCTCACTGGTATCGAGGATTCAAGCTGTCGAAGCTACTTTATCAAGACTGTACCATGCGTTGGAAATAATCTTCGTTCTGTTCTCTGATTTAGCAATGGAAGGATGTGCAATGTGGATCTATGAAGGATGTTGGAATGATCAGATACTATTCGAATTGTAATATTTGCTCTTGGATTTGGCAAATATAGATTTCATTACAAAATTGTAGGCTTTTACAGGCATATGTAAAGTTGTAGTACATGAATGAACCGCTACAAATGATGTGAAGCCTTTTCAGTAGATTTCTGATAATTGGAATCAGCCAGATGTATGTAAAGTTTTGAGTTTGGCAAATAACATTTCATTCAATTCTGTCATTTAATCTTTCTTACAAAATTAATAGCATGCAAATTAAAACTCTACAGGAAGGAAAACAAACAGTGAAATCAGCCAACAATATAAACATGAAATCCATATTGTTTGAACGCATTAAACATCCAGGAATAAAATCAACAGTATGAGCAGTATCAAGAAAGGAAGGATGCAAGATCAATGAGAGAAAAAATCTTCCTTGATTGAAGCAAAGACCGTTTAAAAAAGACCAGAAAGTGGTTGCAAGTTTGCAACCCTGGAAACATCAATGTCTGAAACCGGAAAAACTACAATTACATGGTAAGTCTAGAAGTTAAGTTGAAGCGGCAGCTGCAACAGCAGCAACTCTGCCACGCCAATTTCCACTCTTCTGGTAATCGCTTTCTCTCCTTTTCCCACTAAATCCCTTGTTGTTCTTAGTTGCATCACAGCCGGCTTCAGACAAGGCATGTCTCTGGAAACCTAGTGGACTCTGGCTTTCTTCTTTTGTGTTGGATCTTGATGTCCAACGATCAGTTGAATCCGCTGAATTAGGTTCCCACGATGAGGAAGACAAGTTCCAGTTCTGTTGACTACTACTACCCACAAAGCTGTTGCTGCCTGATGATTCCTGTTCATCCAAATCAACTCCTAATGTGCTTCCACCTCTTCTTACAGTGATATACTTGTGAAAGCTTGGCTCCATCAGGTCATCACCGGCAAAAACTTCAGATTCAACAAAAGGGTCTTTAGCCTCGGTCATTTTCTTCCCAATCCCGGTGCAAAAGTGGTATGCATTCTTCTTGTCCTCAGACAATGCACAGGACAGATTGGAGCTTGTAGTGGAGTTGAGATCAGCAACCGCATCAAGGATAGAACAAGCCTTGGTGACACAAGCTGGGAGTGAAATTGAAGGTGTGGTTTTCTGGTGAAAGTTCTGGATGTCTTCCAGCAATAATGCAGCATATGATGGTGAAGGATTCAGTAAACTTTCGGGATTGAGTTCAAGGTCTCTGGATCGTCTAGAGGACCTGCTTCTTGTTAGCTGAGTTTTAGCTTCTTCCAGAGTCTGTTGGTGCTCCCTTTCTATGATATTTGCAGCTGTGACCGTGTTGTTTAGTGTACCTTTGCTGCTGGTTTTGTAATTAGTCCCTGGAGCAAAAATTTCAGCGTTTGGCTTCTTCATTGTGGCCTACATAATGATCCATTAGGGTAAATTAAATCCGTATTAAAAATTACAAAATTTTAAGACAGAAATTGAACAAGAAATTTTTTTTCTGTAATGGTCCTCCTACAAATGGCAAATTGGTTCCGGCAAAAAATTATCAGTTTATTCATGCCACAAACCAAACATTGGAATCTATAGACTAACTCATGCTACGAAATTAGGACTATGAAACGGGAGTTGTTGTATATATATCATGAATAACTTTGGTTTAACTAACAAAATCAGAAAAGAATGAAATTTAACCTAGGCCCTACAGATATAGTCAATTCGAAGCTTATCAGACATGTTTAAAAAGCAGAAGAAACTGTGAGAATAGCAAATAACTGTTAAAAAGTACCTGATGCGTCACATTGATTGATGATTCCTTTACTAAAACAGCTTCTCCTTCAGTTTCCCTCCTTTTGTTATGAACCCTGTTGTTATTAGGGTTTGAAGCCTTGTTGTTGCAGGCTGATTGCGGGTATGCTAGAGAATTTGGATCGATTTCACTCAATGGGTTTCTTCTATAAGGAGAATGCTCAGCTTTTCTTGAAGAGCTCCGGCTAAGAGAAGGCTGCGGATTCTCATTTGAAGTCTTTCCATTATCAGCATTTGTTCTTGCTGGCGACTGAGAACGTGGCGATGCAGCTGTCCTCGAACCCACCACTCCAGTACCCTCACCGACATTTCTCTTGCCGGAGATCCTTTTAACCGTAGTAGTAGCAGTTGCAGTCACTGGCTCTGCAGCGCCATTGTTGCTCTTGTCTATTGCTAAGGAAGTAACTGTAGCAGGAACGGAAACCATTTTTCCTGGTCTGTTAGTATTGCCATTTGAAGTATTATTAGTTGCATTAACTCCATTGTTTTCTGTTCTTCTACCCGGTGATCTGCTCACCCGTCTTCCGGTACTGCTACTATTACCTCTCTCTCTACTCCCTGAACGCTGCTGTGATTGCTGCTGTTCTCTTTCTCTACTGGGTGTCCTCCTCCTTCCAGCAGGAGACTGCCTGCTTGATTGGCGATGGCTTTGTCTGTGCTGCCTTTGATTTTGTTGATCATCTTCGTCACTACTATTCTTCTTAATGTCACTACTATCATCACCTTCCCGTTCAACATCCTGATCAAAATCGTAACTTCTCTTGGAACCGGAGTACTTTCTCGCAGACGACGCCGTCTTCCCTAATGAATTACTCCTGCTAAGCCTTCCGCACTGTATCAGTATCGCATCCACCTCCTCTTTTGTACAACTGGACGTCCTCACCACACCATTACAGACATTGTTTCCGATTTCTTCCTTTTCAATCTCCACCTCATTCACAACTACCGCTACTTCTTCACTCTGAGCAGCGCGTTTGTCGTGACTCTTCCTGTGAGTTATCACAAATACCTCCTTCTTCACTACTCCTTCTACTTCCTTTTTCTTCAGTAATACCTTCTGGGTATTATCAGTCTTCTTCAGATCTACCGTCACCGTCGACGAATTCACAGTGACAGGAATGGTAGCAGCAGCAACCGAAGAATTTGAAGACTCTCCACAAGACTCTTTCTTCTTACTCAAACAACTACCCATTGAAGCGACCCAAAAGAGTAAAAATTTGACTGAATCAGAAAGAGAACGAAATGACTGAATGAGCCGAATTCGAAATATGAAGAGATAACAAAGAAAGAAAAGGGAACCATGTCCGAGAATACAAATTTCAAAATTTGAGCGGTCAGAGCCACAGTCAACCCGTCCGTTAGAGAGAAATAATAGCCGTTAGATCGAATCTAATCTCTGTCGTTCTGTCATTGTTTCTGACTCCTCCACTAACACCGTTTGCTACACTTAGCTCAATATAACTGAGGCCTGATTTGAGCCCATATATGTTAGGCTCAATGTAGGCCCATGTAGGAGATTTTATTATTTGATGGTCGGGAAGTTGGCAGGCAGTTTGGAAATTTGTTGATCGGAAATGGGAAAGCGAGCGGGAGATAGGAACAGGGAAGAGTCAGCGTTGAGTAGGGCGGTGGTGGCGGTGTTTGCTTTCGTGAAATTTGCAGAGTTCGAGATACTATTCATTCTCTTCTTCATCATAGCTTTCGTCATCTTCAAAGATCTCGTACGTATTTGTTGATTTTTTAACCCTTCTTTTATTTGTGCTGTTACAGAAACTTCACAACCAGATTGAGAATTTTCAAGGAATAATTTGGAAATCACACATTTAAATTGACATTTTTACTTGAAATTAAGAGAATTAGATGAATTTGGAAAAAAAAAATAAAAATAAAAACTGTAATTTGAACGATATACTAACATAGAAAGCATTGCATGCGAACTTCTTGTTGAGTTTTCTGCTTTTGGAAGGATTATGAGATGAAATTACAGTGTTTATTAGAATTAATTTACCGTAATTAACTCTGTGCTTTCTCAAAACAAAATGAATGTGAATGAATTAATTATTTGAACGTCTTTGTGGGCAAATTGAAAAATTGTAATGAATTCGGTTATTAATTTGTTAGGATAGGTTAATTGTTTATGCTGCTGCGCTTCAAAATAATATCGTAATTAGTTTGGTTGGAGAAGAATTTACATGTCATGAATCATATTTAAGATGCAGAATTGTTAGTTAAAATGTGTTCCGTTGTCGATACTAGAAATCTTGACAGCAGTCTCCTGTATGTTTTTGCCCAATAATTCCCTCCAGATTACATCAATTACCCACTCATTCTATGAAAATGGTAGTTAGAAAAGTGAAAAGAGCATGCAGTTCCATTGGATAGTTTTATGACCTTTGTCAGCTATATGTTGTCCATCACAATTTCCAAACCCATACATTGAATTGCTAGAAACCATGCGATTACACACACACACACACAGATGCACAAAATGTATATTAACCTTCACCACAGCAGGACAATCTGGCCGCTGACAGATTATGACCAATGATTTAGGGGTGTAATAGCAACTTGGTGGTGTTAATCTGGTGGGTCTAAACTTGATTTCTGTACTTATTCATATGATCTGATCCTTTTGATTTTTTTCACTGTCTAAGGCAGAGTTAGTTTGACTACCTCTAGAAATCTGGTTGTGATTGGCTTCAATAAAGCATTTTCACAACTCTGGTGACTGCATATATGCAACATAATTTGCTTGAATTTCTTGCATAGATTTGTGTATGCTATGAGTTAGTAATAATTTGATGAATTGTTTGCAGATGGCAAGGCCTGAATACAATCAAGTCCTTGTGAAGAAGCCTGGCGGAATTGATTTGTGGCCTTACTAGAAAGTTTGCAAGAGGCATTTTTGGTTGAATCTTTATGTATTACTGTAAATCATAGGACGGGTAAAATTTCATAAAAATTTTAAGTTGTATGTGTGAGTGGGCACAATCATTTGGTTTGTTCCTAATTGTGATTGCGCTTGGACATCCTTGAGGGTGTGTACAGGACTGGTTTCTTTTGATATTATCTTTAGTGCTTATGAAAGGTTTGTTTAAGAAATCGGGGATTTTGTAATTTATCTTTCTATTCATTAGTGTGATTGTGATTTATTTTGTAATTTATCTTTCTATTCATTAGTGTGATTGTGATTTATCATCCCATGCACTGATTTTTTTTGATGTGTTGCCCTATATATGATTTGGGATTTAAGTCTTGATATCTTTTGACGAGGAGGGATTGTGAATTATGTGTAAAAAATTCATTGAGTCACCAACAATTTAATTGTAAATATTAACTAACAGTTCCTGCTTGCTAAAATAGTGTACATTAACATCCCAATCATTAAGCGCTGATAGTATGGAAGTCTTGCTGCCAGCTCAATAGCTTGCTTTCTGGCAGATTGATACACCTTAGATTCCCTAAAATTCAATTCCATTGGAGTTCCCATATACCAGGCATCCAAGGATCAATAATTATCTTGTACAGAAAGTATAACATTCTCAATCCAATAGGTCACAACCTATGAAGCAGTGGTAAGTCCGCCTAATCCAGAGTGTGTAAGCTGAAGCTACATCATGTCAATTTAGTTTTAGTTTTTTCATTTTTAATTTTATTGTCATTGTGGAGGATTAAGTGAGATTCTTTTCTGGTTTTATTTATTTTCTTCTGGATTGCTTTTGAGGATGTTGGAACAGTTGAACATACAAAAACAGTGGAATGATTGCCAAATTATTTCAGTTTGTTTTCATCACCTTCTTTTTAATTTCTTTCGTTACCCTTAACAGTAACAGGACAGTTCTCATAGCATTTTAACCAAGAAAAAACCATAGCTCCTTATGCAAGTAGATCATTTGGCCACAAGAGGGCTTATAAGTGCAAATAAATGTTCCATAGTAATTATCCTAGGTACAACAATGAGTTACATATTTAATTTGGGCAAAAACATGGACAAACCCGAAATGAAGCATTTCCAAACGCCCCATCTATCATTCTTCTTTGGGGATATCAGTTGCAAGACTTTCATCATCTAAGCTAGGAAGGGCAACAAGCCTCTCAACTTGGACTTTAGCCACATCACGCCGTACTCCGATATCAGAAACCAATCGGCTAACACAGTACATGCCATAACCCACAGCTGCCAGGCCACTGAAGCTGGTAGTTAAATATCGGAGTGGTGAAGAAACAATAGCACTTACAGCAGCTACCAATGATGCTGCCTGCCCACTACGACCAACGCTGATGCTAGTTATCACAAGCAAACCTGTTTTACAGTAGATGGCAAAGTCCTCACAGTTGTTCCTGAAAACATGGTATACGCCAAAACCATTCTGAAGGAGGTAATAGGCACGATAGATGACATCTTCTGGTGGGTCGGAAGGTGCAAGGGTGCAAGTCCCTCCTCGATGTTTGGCAAGAAAGATAGCCAGTGAGACATCATACTCGAAGCGGTAGAGCTCACCACCATAAAGAAAACAATCGATGCAGGATAGGATGACACCATCAGGCCTTGTGTTATCACCGCACTGTGGGCATGGATTATCTGAAGGACGAGCAGAAGATGAGCTAAAAATGACCTTGTCTAAAACAGTTCCCGTGCCAATTTCCTGGCCTGCACCCCGAGTGAAATGAATCACCTTTCCATCACCGATATATATTCCTGGATCATATTCGTGTAAGTTAGCAACACTGTTATTGAATCTTATGCCCCCAAGCTAAAAGGTTTGAACTTTTACTTGATATATACAATGCATGTCATACTGAAGTAATGAAAATTTTCCAAGAAAACTATGGTGTACTGAAATGTGCAATTACCAACCAATGAAACTACATCGTGTGTTGGGGATAAATAACTACACTGTCAAAATCAGATTAAGCAGGACTGTAATCAACAATTTATTGAACGAAAAATCTCATGAAACAATAATAACAAATCTAAAATACCAAGTATTTATTTATTTATTGGATCTATTTTGTTACAGATTACAGAAGCACAGAGACATTGAAAAGGAAATGATAGATCTAACATGCAAATCTATTTGACCAATAAACAGCTTTTGTAGAAAAAACACAGGAATGAACAGAAATCATTGACATCACTGAAACATCCTCCCTCCTTCACATGACTCTTAACACAACTTAACAACCCAAATTGCGAAAAATGATAGTGTTCCCTCAACTATGTTCTATAATATTATCATCAATTCCTCAACTAAAATCCTTCCAAGGCTTGGATTTATGAGCAATTCAGTAGACTCCACCCAAGCTGTCAATTTGATAAAGCTGTGATAAGTTCAATGAGGATAGCATACAGTTCATATAACACAAGAATCTGTACACATCCTTAAAACTAGATGGTGCAAATGAAAAAAAAAGCATTGGCCTTTGTGGCTTATCATTGCAATCTTTCATTCAAGTACTCAATTTGAATCACTATAAATGTTAGATTTAGGGACATCATATCCAAGACAGATATTCAGACTACACCATGTTGGCAGAAGATCTTTTGAGTGTGAGAGAGATAAATAGGCATTTTGTCAGCAAACTCTAGTGAATTGGAAATAGGAGAAACATTATACCACTAAAGTTCATTTATGCCATTAATCACCATAATATGCTTAAGAAGTATATCTATCAAAAGGTAAATTACCTGAAGCAAGATCCTGTAAAATTCAAAGTCCTTTATATATGAGAAATTAATTTAATTTTCCAAACCATGATTGTGCAGACAATTTACTTTATGTTGAAAAATGTACTCCATCAAGTCCCTCACTCAAACCCGCAGTCAAATATTGCAGGCATATCACAACATAATTCAAATCAAAATGCAGATACATTGTTGCATGTAGTATGATACTCTACCCAATCTAAAATAACACACATATCTTCCACCAACAGTTTCTCACATAAAATATTTAGCAGTGAGCACAAAGCATGTTGATTTCTCAACATAAAAACTCTCAATGCTTGATCGAAATCTATAACGGATAATTAAAACCTCCACAGAATTGAATAAAGAAATTCTTTTCTTTTAAACAAAAAATCGATTGTGCCAAGATAGGTGTGACATCAATAAAAAATCCTAACATGGAATAAAGTCACAGCTTTGCCAACTAAATTTCCATGGTTATCAAAAAGGTCTCAACCAAAATAAATTTTACACCAAAAAATTTCCAGAAATACAAGCAGTAAACTTTCATACCCAATTATCAGTTTCGATAACAACAAAAAAAGCTGGCACCTTTAGCATAAATATCAATCATAAAACACTATAGATCAAATCCCATCCGCGATCTAACATCATTTCCAGAAATTTTAGTCCAAAAAATGGAAGAAAGAAAGAAGAGAGAGAGAAAACCGTGATGGGCATAGACGTAAGCGTTTCTCCAAGAATATATGTGATCTCCAGCTTTGAGTTCGTCTTTCTTAATCTTATTCGAAAGCAGTCCCATTTTTCCTTAGCTACTTCTCCTTCTTTCTCTCTGTTTCGATACACTTCATACGATCGAACCACAGAGAATGAACGAAAGAAAGAAGGAAAGAAAGAGGAAAAGCGAATCGATTCCTTTGCCTGTAAGCCTTACCAGTTCCTTCCTTCTTTAGCCTTTCTCAATCTTTGAAATTTATTTATTTTTTTATTTTTAATAATAACGTATTTGGAAGGTTAATTAATAATAACAATCAATAGCAAGTTTTGAAATTTAACCTTTTTAACTCGTCGAGTTTCTAAATTTAACCCATTTTTGTGGCTGCCCATAGTGATTTGTTCTCACCATATTTAGGGTTCACATACTAAATTTAATCTTTAAACGGTATACATACTGGATATCACTTATCAACTAACAAACATGTTTAACCCAACAATTCACAATTTATCATATTTCACCATACTCTCTCTATAGTTTGAAGAGTAGTGGCAACTTCAGTGCCAAGGTTTGTGTTTAATAGCACTTCTATTTTTTGCATTTTTAATATACATATTTTTTAATATAAAATTTAAAATATATTATTAATAATTTAAAATTATGAACATAAATTTTAAAATAATTAATTAAAAATTTAAAATATATAATAAAATAATTTAAAATATAAATTAAAAAAATTCTAAATGATGTTGCACACATGTACTGTACTTAAATTATAGATAAGGTTAATTGTACTGGTGGTGTGAAGACAAATACCCTTTTGGTATAATTAAGACTTGATGGTTGATATATTTAATTAGCGATTATACAGTGAAGGTCAACATCTACAAATATTAATAAAAAAATGTGGTTGTTTGGTGATAAAGACAAAAATGATGGTATATTATGAAATTTTCCCACTAATGGTCAGGACTATTTTGGTGTGGTGTAAATCGTCAGACTCCAACGAAGACCGAAGAAAAGTTTCTCGCTGAGTTCTTCAGATTGATCAGAGGCTCCAAGCTGTGTGGTGCGTATTAATGGCGTCATCGGTTCAGCATTTCCTCCTTGCTTTCACGATCTTCATCGGCGTTCTATCAATTTCAGCCTCCGCTCGGCCGTGCAAAACCCTTTTCATTTCTTCCTACTCTTTCTCCTTCAATCCCAATAACCCTAACCCTAATTCTAACAATCCCACTGGATTTATCACAATCTTCACGGAAATTCGTCAATTCAGTCCCCACAGGCCGCTAATCTTTGTCGATCGTCCGATTTTCCCTGCAATCGATGATCAACCCCAGATCGAGGAGCCACAGCGCCGGCTTTCCCACTTTGGGTATGACTTCTCTTCTCTCCGCGATCGTACCAAAGATATCTTGAGTGTTGTTGTGGCTTTGCTTTTTGGTGTTGGGTGTGGTTCTCTTACTGCCGTTACCATGTACTTGGTGTGGAGCCTCTTTGCCAACCGCCATGATTCTCGCAATTCGTATGAGGAATTCAGTGATGAGGATAGTCATGATGATCTTAGCCCTAAGAAGATGGGATACGAGAAGATTCCGGCTAAGGAAACAGCTTGAGGTGTTTCTGTTTCTATTGTGACTATGATCTTAGCCCTAATATGTGTATTCTGTTTTTAATTTATTTGACAATTACTCTGGGTTTGTAATGTGGATTATGATGGTTGTCATTGAACAATCTATGATGCTTTGTGTACTGTATTTCTCATCAACTTGTTATATTTCTTGACTGAAGTTTAATGCTATCTATGTCTGGTACTTTTGATTCTCTTTCTTTCTTGTTCTCATGGCATTCTTGGTTGTCCAGCAGCGCTATTGTAAATTATTGGTTGCAATCTAATAGAAAATTATGTGGTGAAACTCTTTCTGGATGGACTTTGACGCTCCTTTTACTGAGAAGGAAGGTAAAATTTGGATTTGAGCTATAACATTAAAGTGGTTAATGGTGTTCTCTACTTCAAAGACATTGTCATTATTGCACAGAATTTGAGACATGTGCTTGTCAGCTAGGCTCATGATTTTTCTGGTCTTGTTCCATTAGTTTCTTTTTTGTCTCTTGTCTCTTTGTCCTACAAGGAGTTGTAAGCAAGGGCCTTCAAATGAAGGCTGTTAAGCAAAGTTTGAAGAAAACTTTTATGTTTTCTGAATTTTCGAATCTCATGTTTTAAAAATCGATTGTTTGCATATTCTTTGTCAATGTGTCCTTGATGTGTTCTTCTTTTGTGATGTTATGTTTAGCATCTCGTTGTCAATGTGTCCTTGATGTGTAGTAGTTTCACTTTGCGTTGTAGATGACAAAATTCTTCCAATTATATTCTTTCTGGACTTTATCTTGATTAAAATATCACCAACCACCAAGATGGGTGATTAAATTTAGTATTTACATTTAAGTATGTGAAGTGGTAGATGTATTTTGTGAGGTTAATAGAATCTTTTGTTCATATGAGCATGGTCTTTTTGGTCTAATGCAAATATTTTGCCAATTTATTGTGCTGGCACAGGAATTTGTTTGTTCAGAGAGTCCATACATACATCACACCAACCCAGTTTTTTGATAGATGGATGAGGTGGATTACCAACACTTTGTAAATTTGTTAAATCTTCTTAATGAGGAGAGAAACATCTTTACACATGCTATTCAGTTGCTGTACTGCCATTGTCTTCTTCCTTGCATACGTACATGAAATTACTAGAATGTACTGCCTAAATTACCATTCTTATTCCATTGTTCGCCAACACATTCAGTAAAATGGAATCTACCTCAAGAATCTGCAAACTAAACTTGCTTGTAGAGCTCATATCGTACTGTGTTTGGAATTTATGACCGATGAATGTGCTGATATGTGATTTAACTCTATTAAGATATATGCTCCATTGTTCCTTCTAGTTTTTACCTTAATGAATTCTATTTGTTTTGATGGTTTTGCTGAGATATCTTTTAGATTTACTTGTTCATGCAATAATTAAGCTTGTGGAACATAATGCCAGTTTTTTTCAGTTGAATCATTATTGCGGAGAATTAAGTGAGGTTGAATCATTACTGCGGAGAATTGAGTGAGGTTCTTTTCTTGTTTTCTCTTTTTTTTTTTTTTTTTTAAGTTCTGCGGGTACGTTTTTGAGGGTGGTGAAAAATAACAAGTTAATCCTTCCCCATGGACATGGCTTCAGTGGCTTTTCCTCTTTTTCTTTTTTTTTTTTTTATCTGTCTCTGTAATCCTTAACAGGAGAGGTTCTCGTATCTCTTACAAAGGAAATGCAATTGAGAGATCACCTTCAGCTGCATACGGATTAGTATAGTATGGATGATCATATTTCTTGCCCAACTTTAAGAGTGGACGGAAGATTTTGCATTTCAATTTGTGTGCAAAGTTAGCCATTTAGTCCGAGTACAAAATAATTTTGGCTCATATTTACAAGGATTTCTCAAATAGGGACATGATTTTTTTCTTGCACTGGACATCAATTTCTCGTCCTTTTCTGGCCCGCGAAGTTTTATTTTTACTAGGCCATTAAGAAGTACAAAATTCGAATCTGTAAGTGAAAAAATAAATAAATAAAGTACAATCAAAGAAAAATAATGTTATTGAGAAACATGACCAGATGTTAAGAACACATAAAAGAATATAACTATTGATGTCATGATGCTAAACATTCAAGTAAACACAATCTCTCGTTCAGTCTTCCCTGAGTTCTTGCTGGCATCCACAAGATCAAAAGTCCAAACTCTTGAATGTTCAGCACAGGATCGTTTGGCTTTCTAGGCTCTAATCTAAAGATGCACGCCAGGTGTTTGCGGATATGTCACTAAAAAATGAGGACGATTGATGTACAACTGAACTGCCAGCCAGCCAGCCAGCCAGCCAGCCGAGGAGAAAGAAATAAAGAGAGGAGCGTTTATATTTACAAAAGAAAAAGAGGAGCTTATTTATTTACAGGATGAAATTCAGTCTTAAGGCCACACCATATCGACACAAATCGTCGACTCTTGCGGATCTCCCTCTACCATTCCTTGATTTAAGTCGCCGTTTGCTTCATTTCTCCACCGATTTTGGGTGGCATCATGTGGGGGAAGCGAACAGGAATATAGTAATGTTTCCACAGTAGCCGAACTGTAATTTTGAAGACGAAGAAGTTCCGAAACCAGAAGTACAAGAGAAGCCATGAAGAAGCAAAGAACTGTCTCTGATGAAAGGCAAGAGTTTTCTACCGTATGAAATGATTATGAACTGCTTTATTATGTTGTGTCCGTCTTATATACTAATAAAACAAGAGAAAAAAATTTAACGAAGAAGAAGAGGGAAATACCTGCCCGTTGATTTTACAAGCCATTTGTTTCATTTTGGTGATCCAGGTGCTGACAGCGGTTTTTCATACTTTGGTGTTTCGAAATTTGTCTGCCTTTTTTACAAAACGATGAGTCAGCTTGTTGCTGGTTAATGTGGCAGCTGTTTTTTTGGTCAATCTGAGAGCGCCCAACTTGGTTTACTTGGGCACGAGGAAATTGAATATGGGCCAGCCTAGAAGCTCAATTAACTTAAATGTCCGAAATTCTTTAGCCCACAGAACTGTATCTCAATTATTTAGAAATATTTTCAACGTACTTTAGTTAAAATTTAACAAAATTATACATAAATTTAATTTTTTTCAATATTAACAATAGCACCTCTTAATATTAATATTCTATTATTTAATCTTTAATTAATTAATTAAAATAATAAAATAATTAAAATTATCTTTTGTACATAAATTTTATATATTAATAATATTTTTTTAATTTTTTATATATATTTTTGATATTTAAAAAATTAACAAAAAATATTATTGAAAGTTATTTTTTAGATTTTGATATCAAATTTAATTTAATTTGATTAATATTTATAAATTAAGTACTAATATTAAAAATGGCTAATGGTTTATAATACTACACATGCAAGTAATTTATGATCTTATTTTACTTAAATTAACACTTAATTTATATATGTTTAATAAATTAAATTAAAGTGGTATTTTTAAATGCTTTTTTTAAGATTTATCAAAATTATATATGGATACAATTTTTTATGAAATTAATAAAAAGTATTTTTTAATAGTAATATTGTTATGTTTGATCATTAATTGATTAATTAAAATAATTATATATATAATTTTAAATTAATAGTATCTTTCACATACTTTCTCTAATATTTAGAAAATTAGCAAAAAGTACTTATAAAAATTATTTTTCATATTTTGATATTTAATTAATTTAATTTAATAATTATATATAAATTAAGTGTTAATTTTAACATAATAATATCATAAATTATTTATTTGTATAAAATTGTAAATTATTTAATTTAATAAATTTATATGATATAAATATATACAAATAGGTATTATAAATCATTTGTTTGTATATAATTATTTTAGTTCTTTTGAAATATTTTTCTAATCATTGAGCTATTTCTATTGTTAAATTAAAAATAAAAATATTTCATAACAACTAAAATAACTGTATATAAATCAATAAATAATTTATTACTGTATTTAAATAAACAGTTTATTATACTTATATATATATATATCATATAATTTTATACATTTTTTGTCAAATTAAATGATTTATAATTTTATATAAGTAAATAATTTATAATATTATTTTATAAAAATTAACACCTAATTTATGTATATTTATTAAATTATATTAAATTAAATATTAAAATATAAAAATAATTTTTAAAGATATTTTTTATTAATTTTTTAAACCTCGGGAATGTATGTGAAAGATATTATAACTTAAAATTTTTTTTATATATATATATATATATAATTATTTTTATTATTTTATTATTTTAATTTGTCAACTAATGGTTAAATATGAAAGTATTATTGTTGAAAAGTATTTTTTATTAATTTTATAAAAATTTGTATTTATATGTAATTTTGTCAAATTTCGAAGAAAATATTTAAAAATATTTTTAAATTAAATTAGATGTTAAAATTTAAAAATAGTAATTTTTAAGAATATTTTTTGTTAATTTTTTAAATTTTAAGAGAGTTATGTAAAAAATATTATTTATACCTATAATATTATTTTATTATTTTGATTAATCAATTAATAATTAAACATAAAAATGTAATTATTAAAATAAATTATCTGTTAGTTTTAAAAAATTTATATTTATATATAATTATTATTAAAAAATATTATTTATTAATTTTAAAAAAATTTATATTTATATATAATTTTATCAAAATTTAAGGAGAATGTGAAAATACTTGG
>CP135540.1:3156131-3190048 GCA_032402905.1 Khaya senegalensis | reverse complement strand
TATATTTATAGAATTTATACATACAATTTTTTTTATTCTATTTATATTAAATGTAATAATTTTAGTATTAAAATATATTATTTTTTAGTTTTAAAAGAACTTTATATTTATTGTAATTTTTTTAGAAAAATAAAAGGTAGTAGGAAGAAAATACTTCTTTGGATATTTTATAAATATAAACCAAATTTCTTAACTTCAAACTCTTTGTATTACCTCCAAATGACGAAAATACCCATTACACAATATCTAACAAAATATCAAGTACGAGTATTTTTTTTTTATATATATACCGGTTCGACCTCCACCACACGAGCAATAACAAATGGCGGTTGCTCTGAAATTCTCTGGTTTCTCTTCACTTATTTCTCCTCCATTCTCCCCTTCTTCTCCTTTCCTTCTCTCATTTTCAAAGCTCAACAACAACAACAACATCAAGAAGACTTACTGTTCAATCAACACCAACAATCTCAAATCCTTTCGTGCTCTATATCGTTACTCCACCGTTGAAGATGATGGAGATGAAGAAAGTTGCAGCTTCAATGAAGCAGTAGCACTTTTCAACGGGAGAGCATACTATAAATGCCACGACTGTCTTGAATCTATATGGTACACAGCTGAAGAACCAACAAGAACTCTTATCCATGGAATTCTGCAGTGTGCAGTTGGATTTTATCACCTCTTCAATCGGGTTGGTTTAGCCATTGGCCAAACTGATCGAATTTTTGTATCTGGGTTTTTTTTTTTGTTTTTTTCCCTAATGATTTTATAAGTAGTTTGGTACAGAATCATAAAGGAGCCATGATGGAATTGGGAGAGGGATTGTGTAAGCTTAGGAAGATGAATTTCAGGAGTGGACCATTTCATAAGTTTGAGAAAGAGATTTCTGCAACTTTGGATTTTATTTATCAAACTCAAATTGAATTAGCTGCATGTGAGTTTCTTTCTTTTCCCCACATGTCGTGATATCTTTAATAAACATATCTTTTCTGATATTAAGACTTTTGGTAGGGAGGATCAGAAACCTCACTCGACAAAGTTTTGAGTGGTGAATTTACACTGTTGCGAACAAAATGTGATCTGAATTCGTAAACGAATTTAGTTTTATCTTCAATTTTACAGGTGCAGAAGATATGTGCCTAGCAATGGATCAATCAGAAAGATCATACCAACTGCTCGGGGATTATGCTGCTGGCCAACATCTCTATCATCTAGAGAGTGACCATGATCAAGTTATGTATATAGTGTTTGATCCTCAGAGATCTTATGCCTCTAATAAGTCAATCAAGGTAAAGCTTCCCACTCTAAATGCTACGGAACAACATCTAATCGCCTGCCAATAAATTATTCACAGCTGGTGTAGAATGAAATCACTGGTTGTTAACTATAAAAGGATTAGTAAAAGTTGATGTAGTCTGTTTTCGGAACTAAGCTTAAGTATAAATAGTTACAAACATATCTTAATTGCTTATGATTAGAAATGGCATATGCTTTTTGATGTGGTTCAAGCTACAGTGATTTGGCATTGCTACTATATGATCCTTTAAATTATAACTGGAAAAAGGAAATTTGATCATTCAGGAGAAGGAAAATTGGAGCTAGAAATAGAGTTCATTATAATTAAAGCATATAAAAGCTTTTCAAGTGAACACTTGAATGTATGCTCAAAGAAACAAAGTAAGAGGCCAAAACTGAAGACATGTTCCTCTATTACTCAACTTACTGAAGAAATCCCAATTATCATCTTTTTAGTTGACAGGAATGATGCCCCGCTCTCTGCACTAGACTGTAGTTAAATCTTCAAAAAGGTGGTTTTGCAGGCTCATTCATAACGTCTCTAGCAAAAATATTCAAATTATTCAATTGGAGATGGAAACTGAGTCGCCTGCATGCCACGATCACTACAAATTAATAGGAATTCATAGTAAGAGTCTAAATATTCATATTCATCTAAGAACATATCTTTTAAACAAATAGTTATCTGACAAGTCGGTTTTTATTAGTTAACTCCGCTCTTGAGCTCAAGGTTTTAATCTTTTTGCAGCGGCAGCCTCGATTACTTTGGCTTTAATAATACCAAACTTGCTTCTTAAGGAGATAGTAAGCATAAAAATCGGTGCAGATTGGCAATCTATGTTTGTCACATTGATCATATTTCACCAGACACACAGTGCATGTATATATACAAACATCTAAGCATCACATTACATTTGTACATCGCACATGCTTTTTATCAGTCTAGTACACTTTGGCATTCTCAAGGTAATAAAATATATGGAAGGAAACAGTAAAAATTCTCATGGTAGAAGAGCAGTAACATGAGCAAATGCTAGAATAACTGAAAAAATTCCAAATGTTAGGCGAAGAAAAACAGGAAAAATGTCGACATTAGTCTCCAGCGATGGCTGAATTGAATTTATAAAGTAGGCACATAGTGAAGAATTGGTAATGGGTTTGAACAAAAGTAGGAAGTATACATATAACTGCGAATAGCATAACATACTAATTGCTAATCTTCTACCGTTTTCTCTTTCTCCTTCTATCTATCCTTCTCTTTTTTTTCTCTCCACTGCGCCGCCACACACCACCCCCCTCGTCCTAAATAAACGAGGGAATGTTGTATTCTAATATTGGGTTAGAGGATAGGAAAGAAAAAAGTAACGGATAGTTTATAAAATGGAATTGGGTTGATAATGTCCTCAGGCCTCACCACATATTTATAATTGTGAGACTAATAATAGAATTACAATAACTACCCAACTAAGAAAAACCCAATTCTACAAATAATAACGACAACCAAGCAGAGAGAGGGAGATACCTTGAATTGCTTTGCTGTTATCTTCTAAGCTGAGTTAGAGTTTTCAAGCTTATCATCCTTGGACGACGTATATCGGAAGTAGATAAATTGGATTAAAATCTAGACAAGACATTAAGGTTCAAACAAAATTTAGGAAATTTTTCATGCTGATAGTGTCTTAGCTGACAAGCAAGAGGGTGTATAATTTATAGTCAGTCACCTTAGTGTATTGAAATGCATAAATGTGTTTACTATTAAGAAGGTAGATTTGAAGGTCCAGTTACTGAGCATTGAAAATGAAGAAAGATAGCACCTTTCCTCAGCCAGTTTAATTTTGATAAGAGAGTGACAACAACACATTCATTTTGAGAAAGGATACAAATGAATCAAGCAGCACACAGCCTCCTGCATCCACAAGCCATGGTAGATTTGGTCTGATTCTTGACCATTCCAAGCTGCTGACAAGTATGCTGCAAATGAAAAAACATTATTCCTCATTCAAGAACTAAGAACCCATGCTGTTATCGTTCCAAATATAAAATATGGAAAAGTGAGCAATAGAACCATGAGATGAGAACAATAGAATATCATATTCACCTTCCTACATATGTTGCATTACCCACCAATGCAAAGACAAACATTAAAGGATTAAGCCCCTGCAATACAATTCATAAAAAACGGTCTCCCTGTTATCAAACTCACTCTTGCACAAAAGCCACTGTCTTTTCTTTTTGTTCAAGCAATTGTGTTCCACCCTGACCATGAGTGGCTGTGTATACAATTTCAAATGGGAACTTTGCTTACCTCCACATTACCCCTTCTGATCTGTGAAAAATATATCAAGAACGAGAAGTTCAGAAAAACAAAATAGATTCAAAACAGATTTACAGAAAAATAGATCTTAAGCAACAAATTTCAGATTGCAGAAACATGAAGATACACTACATCCATAGTGCAAAGAAACAATATCAAGGAAACATTTCTGTTAACATTAGCATGGTACATATGGTCCACCCATATATTTTTCCAACATCCAAAAATTTCTACTAGAACAGGAGAACCAGAAACACTAGTGCAAACCTCATCCATGTAATCATCAAGAAGGTGAAAACTGAAGGAAAACTTCTCTCTGAAGTAAAGTAAAGACTAACTACTAGAAAGAGTCGTGTAAATCAGAATAAAATGGTAAACCTCACATTCAAGCAAATTTGGGGAAGCCGTCCACCCAAATAAATTGCTGCCATTGCCCATCCAAGGAAACCTCCGATACCACTGCTTCCTTCAGTACCACTTTCTTGTAAGAGCCCACCACTTATCTGAACCAAATCACATTCCACAAAAATGACCTCAAATTTCCAACCTGTTTTGTTTTAATATCTCCTTGATTAAAAATAAAAAATAGAAACGAAATCAAAAGTAAACCTTGAAAAAGAGGATTATAAAAACAAGGGAAATTGGGCACCGATAACCATTAAATACCAGTGGCTTTCCCCTTCCGCTTAATGTATTACTAATTCGTTCTCTTTTTGTCTTCCACAAGTGAATTGCTAATTTTCTTTACCAAATACCTTTTTAGGATGTATATAAAAAGAAAATATATTGAGGATTATGCTGGAAATGGCTTTCCGCTTTATCTATGCAAAATTTATTGACAATCTAGAGCCATCAATCAAATGAACTTGGCACATCCATGCCCTCTAAAACCTAATATAATAATTCCATGGAAAGAAAGTAGATTGTAGCTTGAACTACCTGCAAAAGTTTTCTCCTTACGTGCATCACAAATCCTGTATTCGAATTATCAAACACCATGTTATGTTCAAGTTTTGAGTGATGGAGATTAAATGTACCAAGGAATATCATTATTGAGACCTGAAATAGAAAAGAAAACCAAAGTTTGCATGCTGTAATCAGAACAGGATGTTAGTCCTGAAAAATTAATGTAATTCAAAGAGAGCTCACCAAGCATAGCATCGACTTGGTGTTGGTAGATGGTGTGTATTGTGTAGAAACATGTCCACCAAGCAAGGGCTCTTCTACAGAAAGCCTAGAATCATTAGAGGGACTCATATTTTGTGCCCAGAAAAATCCCAATGTAGGTGTATGACTTCTCGATAGAGATCTTGCAGACCTGATAAATTCAGGAACAAAGTGTTATATGTTTGCTGTTAAGGAATAAATTATTGATGAGATCATGTTTACTGTGACCCAGATACTATATCCACCAATAAGAAACATATTCCTTTTCAAACTGTCAGGAATTACAAAAAAATTAACCATAAAATTTGCATTTTTCAATTGTTATGCAGAATTTCTTTTAGAAATCGTTAAAAGAAAAACAAACAAACAAACACACAGGAATTCTGACTAAGACTGTATTTACCATGCAAAGTATGCATAAAGGTTTGTCCATCTAGTTAGAGATTAGAACAGATTTGATTCAAGGAAAGCAGATTCAAATAAAAAAAACAGGGGAAGATCAGCCAAGTAGTATAACTGCTAAAACAGGGTTTAGATTTAAGCCCCGAGAGCTGACCGTATTCAGTGATTATGTCTGCAACTACAAGTCAGTGCATGTTTCCTCAAGAAATCTTATCCGGGATAAGTAATACAAAGAGTTGGTAGCTCTCAGGAACGTTCTTTTTGGACTTGGTAAGAGCAACTGCTGTCCAACTGACAGAAGTTCTCGGAGAGTACTAATTTCTATATTAGCTTCAGTTTTGAAGGAATGATCTAGGAAGAGAGGTTTGATCTTCTTTTGGTGAGCCCAAGTATATCAACCATCAATAGAAAAAAATATGCAGGCACATATACAAACACATGCAAACATTTGATGTTTCTTTTATGCAATATAGTAGCACACAATATAATCCGCTTGACAACATGAAAGCAAAAATTTAAATACGTGTAGTATAATTCTCTCTCAGGAGAATCATTTTGAGGAAATGATGGAAGAGGAATAGGTGTCGAAACATTTTCTCTGTCAGAGGTGTCAGAACCAATTATCCATTTGCCAGAACCGTTTACTTGTTTGTCAACACCATTAATTCTTTGCCTAGTCTTCTCTGCTGCTTGAATTTGGTTAGGCTTGAGACCCTACATTACAATTACAAAGCATTTGAAGTATTTTACATGTGTAAATGAGAAATAAGAAACTTAAGAGCAAAACAATATAAACACTCATGCAATACAAGATTGAATTCATGATTTGACATTGTGCTTCAGTTCCTATGTGGTATTACTGATTGATTTGAAATCTACTACACGTTGATTCTGATTTAGTTGCAATGTATGCAACACACAGTAATCGAACCTTTTACAACCACAATCCAGCACTGTATGTTTTGCCTCCTACAATTCACTTTCAAAGGTATTGTTGCATTCCAGTCTAAATGTGGAGTACTTTAATTTTTTCCTCCATTAATTAGTTTTTTGGTCTTAAAAACAGATGTATACATTTAAGCCGTATTTTTTTTCCTAAATTAATATAAGGAAAGAAGAAGCCAACAAATTCTTACATTGTGGGGTCGTCTGTTTTCTTTTAGACGAGGATAAATGTGACTGTAGTAGATGGTTTGTGCAGCAAGAATCACAGTAGTCAGTGTATACAGCTGCATAAAACATGAAAGTGAGAAAAGTTAAGAACATGAGATAATGGGAAATAAAAATAGAAATCAGTTAAGATTCACAACAGTTCATAATTGCATTCTTACAATTCCCATATAATACTGGGTTGGAAGCTGCAAAAGCAAGAGAAAAACTTTGGTTAACCAGGTGCAACAAAATCTTCTGCAGGAAAATGCATCAACTAAATCTACTTCTTACCCTCTTTGACAACAACGAGAGAGCATAATGGTCTCTTAAAAATAAATGGTTTAAGAATTGGGAGTAAACATATTACTTCTTGCATGCGACCCGTTTGGTAGAAATCAAGTTTTGGGAAACACTAAATGATCCTAATAAACCCAAATGTATATCTCCTCTGTTATTTTAATTGCATTCAGAAAAACAATTGTCCTACCAATTTAATACCCATTACATACCATTGCATTTGGAGAATCTCATGAACCTGTATACTTTGAATTCAAAGCGTCTTTCATGCATGACAAACAGAGAAGAATCTTCACATAATGTCTTAAGTGTAAGCTAATCACATAATATTTGGATTACCACAAAATCAATTTTTCAACACCATGAATGAAGAATAAGTTTTGTAAGACAATCCACACAAATACAAAGTTATAAATGGAAGATCCATCCTTCTAAACTTATCATGTTATGCAAGAGAACAGACCATTAAATAACAGATAATACTGTTGTTTGAGATACGAAATTGCTTACAGTAGCCGGTTCCAGCAAGCAGCCAAAAATATTGAATAGATCCCTGTAAAAGTAAACAAAATAAAAAATCATAAAACACAATAAATATCATTGACAACACTTAAATAAATAAATAAAGCAAGCATACCCAACAATCCAAGTGGTTAAGAAAGCAATTGAGAGGCCTTCGGTGGATTTCTCTTTGTAATTGGTGATGATTTGAGGAATTTCAGCAACACCCCAACTTATCACGCTGAACAATCCCAATGCTAATGAAACCCCATCTTTAACGCTGCAAAGACAATATTCCATGTACATTCTAGCCCACTCCGCACAGTGCAAATTGCTGGGGCATACCGCCGTTTCACTTCTGAACACTCCCATTATTGAATCCAATTCAAACCCAAGTAACTGTAACACTCAATCTATACAACACATGAGCTAAAGAGAAACGAAGAGAGTGATTGGAGAAAATATTCAATCAAGGACAGAAATGCTCAGCAAAAGAAAAATATAAAAATGCTGCGTTAGAGGACAAAAACAAAATTAAAAACTTTAAAGAAATGGAAGCAATAACGAAAACAGGAATCAAAAGGGACAGCTGGGAGTTGCCTTTTATGGCAAAAAAGGGTAACGAATGTGATGATGGGTTAAAAAATAAGGAGAAGAGTACCAAAAAGAAACAAATCTTCTTTCCTTTACGGAGGATCATTTCCGTCTAAAATTATTAATTTGAAAAAGACATGTAGCTTTTTAAAAATCGAAAGACATGAAAACAAATCCATTTAACATGCATGCATGGCACCGTAAATGATAATGATGATCATTATCATTAAACAAATCAAATATTAACCATAAAAAAAAAAAAAAAAAGATAAAGAAAGAAAGAATTCTTAAAAAGGAACATTCAGAATATACGTGAGATAGATTTACAGGATCATCATAAATACATAAATAAATTATAAAAGAAAGGAACAAGTAAAAGAAAACTCACAGTAAAGGGAAGCTTGAAATCGACCCCTGGAAAGCAACTTAGAAGACTGCGGAGTATCAACAAGCAGAGAACTAATGCGTACAGTTCTCTGTAACTGCGTCAGCCACGTTTACCCCCCCGCCGTTACACGTGCCCCTTAGAATTATTTTACACTTATGGTTGAATAAAATATAAGAATTTGAATTAAAAAAAAATACAAAATATTATTGCATGTGTTTATTTATCATTGCTTTAATGCTTATAATTTAATTCTAATATTTTCTAACTTTAATTATTTTATAAGCTATAATATAATTCAATCGATTTTGCTAATTACCTATTAACATGTAGTTCAATTTTTTGAGCCTCAATCTTAGCCCATTTTCTTGCCATTTTGATGAAATTGACATTTGTGAGCCACATTAAGCCCAAATTCCCATTGGCCTTATTTGACCCAATACGTTCTTTTGTTGGCAAGGAAAATGCTTGAAATTCTTGCGACAGATTAGAAAATGAATAAAAGAAATTAATATAAAAAAAAATTAATAAAATTCTTATAAAAGAAGGGAGGGAGGAGAAGAGAAATAAAGCTCACGAAATGTAACAAATAATCCTGTATTTAAACTAAACTTCAGGGAAAAGTAAAAAAGAAATTAATAAATTCTAAAAGCATATTCTGATAGAGACAGATAAATGGAATGCTCATTTGTCCTTGTTCCCATAATAGCCATACAGTAGCTCCAAGGAAGAAAATTACCAATAGCAGGCAACAAATTTACAGCGTCAAATTAAAACCACTCATGAAATCTGCAGACAACCGGTTGAGGAAATATAAACCTCAGGTTGAATATCTGGCGGAGAACATGAAAAACTGAGTTGAATCCAGTATAATGCTAGTCCCGGTTGAAGTATCAAAGCAGAAGCATTATTGCACAGAACCTGATTCCATAGTCTGGGTTGGTGGGGCTGTGACTACCGCTAGCCTGAGATCAGGAGGATTGGCATCACCAGATCTTTCACGTATTTCCCTATATTCTTGACAAATGGCACACAAATGGCAAAAAAAGTGGGTAACAAAGTCCCCACATGGAGCTTCCTGCATTAGAGATCAAGAACTGGTAAACTGCTGACAATTCTTATAGCGATAATTGTATGATAAAGTTTGAGAATTTGCCAGGGTGGAGTGATGAGTTAGCTCACCCAAAAGCCAGCTGAGCTTTTGCCAAGTTTTCAAGGAAAGAAAAAATGAAAAAGAAAAGGAGATTACATGCGTAGCATAAAAGAATGTTTGACAGCTAACTTAATTCACCTTGATATTAACCTAATTCTACCTTAATCCAACAGACTTGCAACTCTTGGATTCTCCTCTTCCTTTTTCTATATTTTCACTAGTATTCTGCCCAATGATACTTGTCATAATAGTGCCTTTATGTTGACACAGAAAAATAATTTTTACCTGACTATTCAATATACTACTCATAGCAAGTAATCACTTTACTAGTCTATTAGTTCCACCGTCAAAATAATTGGTCTAGCTATGGTACATTCATGTATCGGTACATCTAAATTTTTTTGTGTCTTGCAACTAGAAACAAGCCTTATAAAACATGAAATACTCAAATTTTGACCTTAAATCAAATTTTTGTTATTTGTTTTAAATTTTTATATGAAATTTTTCTAGTTGAAAGTAAAAAAATTTTTTTGGATGTACCACAACTAGACTCCAAAATAATTGGCATGAAAGTCCTAACTAAATTTTGACCATAATTGTCATTCAAAGTCCCAACTCAATTTCAACTCCAAAGTTTCTTTAGCTACACATCTGAATTCTCAAATCACTTGTTCCTTAAATCTGTCCTATGTCACTTCTTACATCAACAGCTATAGGTAAAAAAAAATGTTGTACATCAAAGACGTGAATTATTAGGCCAGCACAAAGAATGGAAGAAAAAATAAATCAATAAATAAAGCCCATCACACAGTAATCGGTTTTTGGCAAACACTATTCAGAGCAGTACCTGGAGATTATACTTCGTTCGCAGTGCCCGGCGGTAGCCACATGCATAACAAGCCACAAAGCAACCAGGTAATCCCAACAAAATGCCATCAGTCAACAAGCAACATACAGTATTGACAAGAGCCCACAAAATAAAATGGGTCAAGCATGATCCTATAAAAGTTCCAGAACCCAAGAACTCTGAATTCTTCCCAAACAAAAACCAGGGGCAGAAAAGACCTATGCAACCTGTACAAAGGAAATAAACAAAAAGTCATTTCATGATTCTTAAAATTTTACAAGATTCACAATCAGAATACACACACAAAAAAGCAACTTTGTAGAAGCTCTAGCAGCCCAACTAATCCTGCAAAGTATACTACCAAACTTTCCCCTAGACCCTATTCTTTGTCCCTTCTCCTTCTCCTTATAAATGTCCAAGACTAACAGGTTATCACCAAATTTCTCACGTCATCTACACCCTGTCTTTCTGTCAATCATGTGTTATGTTTGAGAATTGTAGGACAGTACTAAAAGATGAAGAGCAAGTGTGCTGGAATTCCTCTACTACAATCAAAATTACAGTTTTTGTGTAAGTTTTATTAATATTTTAAACGCTACCCATAAATTCAGTCAAAATATAATAGCGGGAAATCTGAATGGTAGACCAATTCAAACATGACCAGGTAACTATTGTGCAGTTCATTATTACATAAATTTGTCACTTTAATTTATTAACCCCAATCTATGATGCCCTAGAACTGACCTTCTGCACAAACCCCCCATACCCCAACTTTACTGAAACAATCACATTATCCACGTCAAGAACCAAACATTATTTTAACTGTTGACATCTTCACTGAAACAAGTGATGCTTCATAACTTTGTCCTATGTCTTCTACAGAAAGGTTAAAGAGCTTTATTTCTAGTTTTCACGTATCTTCTACCAATCATTTTCTTTATGTTAGCACTATTTAGTTCTACAGACTGCTTAACATGTTAAACAAATACAGAATTAACTCGACATTTCATAGAACTAACGAATCAGATTACATTTGGCTCAGCAGGCATGTACCTATCGTCAAGCATTCCCTAGTTTCAGATAAATGATCTTGGTCCTGCTTAAATAAATGTAATTTCCTATTTCTTCAAATGGAATAAGGCCTTGGCATTGAGGAATAATATGGGAAAAGATTAAAAAAAAATGCAAAACTGGCATAGGTTCTTCTCATGGCCCTTTAAAGTTGATTTACCAATGACCTCTATGCCGTTCACATAAATTAAAAGAACATCAACAATCTTAGACCTATCCAGCTAAGAGCTAAACACTTCCAATTATAAATTATATGGTTCATTTACAGTTTCCCACATTTTTTCTTTTCTCAAAATTTTTCCGTGATTTAAGTGCAAAAGAAGGGAAAATAACACAACAATTTTTCTCCAATCATTTTAAACTTAAGGGGCACCTGCTGATAAAATCAAGGTCAGAGGGCATAAAGTAGCATACAGCTCGGCATATCATCGCAACAAGCACAGATTCCAGATGACCATTGTACCGGCCCATCGCCTGAGTGCCGAGAAGCATAGAGATCTTCTTCGCGAGGAACGATTTCCTGTCCTGAATCTGACTGTTCCAAGGGAATATAAGTGGGTGGCACATAACCACTTTGGCATTTCATCTTTGTATCTCCAGAGTTTCTTTTGGATCAGCAAACTTCTCTAAAAAGAAAAAAAAAATCGAAAACCCATCGATGAAAATAAATTTGGAACCAGTAAGAAACAATGCAGAAAGAACTCGGTATTAACCTCTCATAGTTATAACATATTGAAAAATGCTATTAACTCGTCTAATAACCATGACATAACTCATTCCAAGCATCAAAAAAAAAAAAAAAAAAAAAATTAGCGGTAATAAGAAAATTAACTGTCGTAGTCTCCGTTTATATGGGTTGATTAGGGTTTAAGTTTATGCATGATTTAATTTAGCCATAAATAAAACAGCAAGTTTAATTCCATAAATAGCATAAGAAAGAACGATAGAGCGAGAATCTTACCGGGACGGCGTTAATGGAAATTTCTGATCAGCTGCTCTTCATATCGACCGTTCGTTGTTTCCACACGAACGTTGGATCCGTCTTGATTTCGACTATAATTCAAAGACAATACGTATTTTTCCTTAGTAGAAAGCAGTAGATGCGAACAGTAAACAGAACACAAAAACACATGAAAAATTTCTTAAAACAATCACTTTTTCATTTAATTTACGGAAATAGTTATAATATTACAATTTTCTTTTATTATTAAACTAATCAAATAAATACTTCTATCAATTAGGCGTATGTGGAAATCGGCTTGGTTTAAGGGGGGCATACTAACGATCACATTTTGACGATGTTTGAAGCCGCCGCATGTCAAAATCGGCTGAACTTCAAAGGTGTTATACCACGTAGGATAAAGTTATTTCTAACGTTGAATTGGATTTACAACCATCTATTCGGGTTATGGGCTCTCGCCCGAGCCTAATTTCCTTGCGGAATTGAAATGAGGAGTTATTTGGGAATGGGCCAGCTCCGTTGACCCAACAAGAACGTCCTAACAAGACATAACAGAGGCGTGTGGCGGTACCACGACGACTACGGGGAATAAACAAACAATTCAAATATGAATCGGTGTTGTTCTTCGGATTGTACTCATGGATCACTACAACGTTTTGGGATTAAACAAAAACGCAACCAGAGATGAAATCAAAGAAGCGTTCAGGAAATTGGCGGTAAAATACCACCTGGACAAACACTCAGTCTCCAAAAACCGTCAGAGAAAAAGCAACCCTCAGATTCAAGCAAGTCTCTGAAGCTTACGAGATTCTCAGCGACGATCGAATGCGCACCGACTACAATATTAGTTAATCAACTAATAATTACAATAATAACTGCAGAACTGGAGGTTATGGATATGGATATGGTAAACACTACAACAATTACGGGTACGGATACGGCTGTCGACATAAGAGACCCGGATCGTCTAACGTCGGCGATGGGTTTGTTTCTAAGTTGGAGAATGCGCTTCGGTTTATGAAGACGCGCGCTTTTCTTCTTAATGTTGCCTTTGCCGGGTATTTAATTCTTTCTCTTTGTTGAATATTTAAGAAAATTTGAAACTTTTAAGTGTAGATGAAATATCTATTATTTCTTTATTTGTTGTTATATATGATTGTTTAGTTCGTTATTTGATTATCATATGATGTAAAATGTCCCAAACCTTGAGGAATTTAGTTGGAAGAAATTAACTTGGATTTGAAAGTATTTGCAACTTACGATCCAGATAGTTTGCACATCTCATCTTCTTGCGGTTCTTTTATTTCATGTGTTGCATATGAATGGATAACTTTTTACTGAATGTTATACACACCCAGTAAATTTTGAAATACTTGGAGGAAAATTGGAAATGTTGTAGTGACAATCTGGAGGTTGAATCTTATTTTAGAAGGTTATGAGATTATGATGCCACGGTTTCTCTGCAGAAGTCTATTCGATGTGCTGGTTCGTCCATATCGGAAAAAGCAGCTTTGTTTTGCATTTTAGTTACTGAAAATTTGATAGAAAGTATGAATTTGCAGGTGGATGGTGCTTTCTATGTAAGGTAGTTGGGAAATAATTGATCATACGCTGCTCTGTTGCCAAGTGGCTTTCCAGTTTTGCTTCATTTTTCTTTTGTTTTTTAGAGCTGATTGGATCATGCCTAGGGCCGATGTAGATTTTAGTAGTTGGCGAGGTTTCAAAATGATTTGCTGGAACTGTGTAGTACAGAAGACTATCCCTTTTCATTATTCAAAACTTGTGGCTTGTTCAAACAGTGACAAACCTTTGAGAATGTTGTCAACTGTATGATTATTTGATGTCATGAAGCCATTGTATTGTGGATGCGATGCTTGGAGCTTTCAAGAATAAACTTCTTTATGGTTTATAAATTATATGTCTTTTCCTTTCTTAATTGACTTCAAATTGTATGTTTTTCCTTCTTGACAAATGGGCTTTGTGAGGCGTGTATGTTCTTGGACTGAAATTGATGAATAATGCTTTATATATTTACTTTTTTCGATTTTGATTGGTAATAGTCACATTAAATTAGGGTTCTTTGTTGTTCGTTTCATGTATTATGATAGGAAAGTGCTTTTTCTTTGGTTGTTTCTAGTTTAGCATGTTATTGATTTCAATACTTTCCGCTTATACTTTACTGCAAGATTGAGCTATTAAATATTTCTAGATTTTATTCTATAATTGCCTAGAATTCCAATATTAGTTCCCTTCCTGTGATTTCAGCCATCAGTTTTCCTGAGATTAGAACTGCAAAAGTACTTATAGGACTATTCTAAAGTACAATTATTTGCTGGGAACTTTTGTTACCTGCTGTATACCTTCATGATATCAGCTCCAACAAAGCGTGTTAATACCCATAAATGCCGAAAAAGGATTTTGGTTTAATACTTTGTCTCAGATAATTATTGCTATTGTCAGATCTGATACTTAAATTAATTTTTTATCCTTTACATGCAATGTTTGAATGGTGTGGAATGTTTATTTGTTCTTCTCATGTTCTCTAGTTCCACATTGGGCTTTTGAGAAATTTTTGTCAATTTTTTTTCAAAAAAAAACTTCCATAGACGCATATCTGAGTATTTATATTTTTATTTCTTTGCAGTTATCTATTGGGTGGAATGTTTGTAATTGGCGAGGGCAGGGAGGCAATATGTAGTTTGCATAATTCTGGAGTAAGGTATTGGGTTCAAGGATTTGTTAGCTTCTTTCTGCTCGCATTTCTACACATTTTGATGTAAATAGCTTCAGAGTAATACAATGGTTCCTGTTGCATATTTTGCCATCAAGGTTTTCAGTTATGTTCCTTTGTGCTTTTAAAACCTTTCCATTCCTGTAACATTACCAAATATTGATTTCTTAAATAATGTTAGTTTTAACAGAGGGACGGGGAAAGAGTCTGCCGTACTTCTTTGATCCAAAAAAGAAGAAAACTCTTATGTAAGAAGATCAAAGGGTAAATTCCATCCAAATTGGCTGTTTCTTGACTGTAGACTGTAGTTTGTAAAAGGATGACCAGTGATTAAGTGTTTGCTATGACATTGTGAGAGTATGCATCTAATCAGTTTCGTCAGAGAACAGTTACAAGGCATTTATTAGAAAATGTTACCGGCAACATAATATTCAATCTTGTTAATCAAAAGGAGAAAAGAATGGCATTGGCAACCACCAAAAGAAAAGGAACAGAGGAAAAACAAGTATTGTATCAGCCAGTGCTACCAGAGAGATCTCCAGAAAGTGCACTTCCAGTTCCGTATGATGTTGATCCTGTCTGAGAAGTACTAGCTCCTCGCACTTTCTTCATCTGTCGTATCCTGAAAACATCACGGGGTAGTGGCTGACTCTGGACAGTTGTGCTTTCATTGTCCTCTTGACTTGTATCCTTTCTCTTTAGGGCTTGCTTATCCCTGGTTGATTTAAATGAGGAACCACTAGGGGCGGGATGGGATTTGTTTGAACCAGAAATGCCACTTGTACTACGAGCAGAACCTGCTGGTATTGGAGTTGGGCAAGTCCCAGATGATTTTCCAGTCTGCCCTGTTGGTATGTCGCTCTGCAAACAAATTGATAATACAATATCCACATTTGGTGTTGGACCTGCAATGAAATGAATTTGAGCACGGTAAAAAATGTATTCTATGGAATGGGTAAACAATATCTGCAAATCATTCAAAATCTGTAGCTATCTGTGCAATTAAAACAAAATTAGCTTCTAGCTCCTAAGTGATAATTTCCTTGAAAAATTACCACTTATCTCAAAACCCCTTCCTAATGGAAATAAATTTAAGAAGAAAGATATAGATAGGAAATCCTTTGTAAGGGAAGCCTAGAAAACAAATCTTACACTGCAAGCAATTGACTATTGTATCCCCAGAAGCAAAGCTACATATCAATTATCAATTTCTTTATTGAAGCATTTTAAACTACTTCTTAATTAACTATCTTGTTTCTGGGTGCAATGAGAGGCCATTAATCCAACTAATGTACTCATGATTGTTGAAATTTTCAGTATGATTTGCCTATTGTAGTTGCCGACCAATTACCTTCCACGGCAGGCAAGTTTGCTAAAAATGCCACTAGTGCAGGAGGTGTTGCTTTCATCATTTCATCAAATGTGTTCATCATTCCACCACCAGCCGTCGCAACCATGGGATTAGACAAGGTGTTTAGTGCAGAAGGCGCTCCAGTTTCTGTTGCACTTGGAGAAATTCCACTTACTATGGTCAAATATATGGTCATCCAATTAGTACAAGCATCATTCAACACAGATATTAAAAAAAATATAAGTTTTTTATAAGTACACAATTCAATGGCTTGAAAATTTTGAATAAGATTATGCCTCTTCTAAATATAAAAGTCTGAAAGAAGTAGGTGCTGAAAACCAGGTTAGGTTAAACTACCATAAAGAAGTTTTACTTCATAGCACATGCTGTTATAAGTCTAGGACAGTTGCCTTCGCAAAGTACAGAGAATAATTGCCACAGTGATAGAAGTAAAACCTTAAACTATTGCTTAAAGAAAAATTGAAATAAACAGCTATTTAAATAGTCACATACCAGGGTTTTGCCTAGGATCATAAACAACCATTTGCAAAGTATCTGGGTATATAACTTTTGCAGATGTTGAATTGCTAGTCAGGCCAGGACCTTTATCTACGTCAAAAGTAATGGCAGAATTTACTAGGTGATAAAACCAACCGTTAAGTATAACAACAGATATTGTTTAAGAAGAAATATGTAAATTGTACCTACAGTCCCAGGTCCATTAGGGAGAGCTGATTTGTCAACTTTCTTGTTACTGTTTTTCACAAGCCACTGGGAAAGAGTGACAAAGTGTAGTACAAGAATCAATAACAAAACTATCAAAGTATGTTCAAAAGGTACCCGCACAAATCTAGAATATGTACTGCTATTGAGTATATACAGTGAAAGATAGATACTGTAATCAGTTACAGGATCAGAATAAACAAAGAAAATCAAAATTTCAAATTCATGACTGAAATCTATAAATACATATGGTGTTGTAAATGGTGTGTCTGTACAAGAGAAACATACTTCATAATAAATAAAAAAAATCAAAATGTCAACATATTCATGACCAAAATCTATAAATGCATATGGTGTTGTAAGTATATGTACAAAAGAAACATGCACAAGCAGTAGTATATAAGAGAAGTTATTAACATCTTTTCCAGGGATGCTAAAGACTAAGATGGTATAGTTATAAGGGTAGATTTAATAATAATAAAATGTGAAAGATTAATAATAGAAGATACACAAGCTTTGACAGTAATAGATGTTTATAAGCTGGACTAAAAGATAGAGGTACCTCTTGTTGGACCAAATGATCCAGATCCCGAGAAGAACAGGGCCAAAGATCCATGAAACTATAACGTGATACCACATCTTGCAATGAACCCTCTAGTGCAGATGCTCCTTCTTCACCTGTTCTAGAAAGAGCTTCTTTCCTTCTTTGCTCAACCTACATCAAGTTGACAACAGTTATGGTTCAAATGGAGAAAAACAAAAAATTGTATGAAGAGTTGAGAGTTAAAGTTTACAACAATTACTCTCAATTTCTTCTGTCAAAATTGATATTACTGATGACTGGGCTCCAAAATCCCTCAGTAAATACATAAACCAGATTGTGACATCCACCCCTACTAAGTAAGCGATCTCTACAACCATTCAGAGATTTGATTCAGAGTTTCAGATTGAAGCCTAAAATTATTAAATTAGAATTCTATCCAGTAAAATTGATTGACGAAGTTTGATGGAGAACATGATTGCTAAAACATCTGGCTCCATAATCAAAGTTTTGAAGGTGAACACGAATGCTGACCTGGGCTTACATCAAAAATCCTAGGCTCTAGGTGGAGAATTGTTGTGCTTATTTTTGGAGTTCACATACTTCTTAACTGTAATTTTGCAGAGTTCATGCATGTACTTGATTCTACTAATACCTGTTTCTAATATTCATAACTTTGGATAGAGATAATAAAAAAGGAGGAACTTCTTGAAAATAATAATCTATGACTACATTATGCAAGAAATGATGAAACAATAATATAAAAAACCATAACAAACAGAATTTAAATAAATGATTCAAGAGAAGTATTAGAGCTTCAAAATCAAGTGGGATTGAATACCAAATGCAAAGAATTAGGACAACACAAAAACATTGATTTTGAACGAAATAATACCTTCAGCATGCTATCTAGATCTCCATACATTTGCTCAAATTGGGTAAATCGTTTCCATACCTGCAAATGAGGTTTAGAGGTAAAAACAAAAAATCACTGAACCTAAAATAGGACTCATGCATCACAACTATTAAACGCCATGCAATATATTCTGGAAATTAGAAGTAAAAACCATGATTCCTGAAACATCAGGAAACACAAAAAAAAAGAAAATTCAACTAGCAGGATACACTCCAAATTAAGTAGGACAAAAAAAATACAAGATTGTAGATGGCACAGAATGAAATATAAATCTATATCTTTTTGGTCTTCAAGTTTCCTTTCATCGGGTTTTTCATTGTATACATTAACCTCGCTTCACTCACACACACCCACACTACAGTGCTGCTAAATAATGAAAAGGACACATAATTATTGTACCTCAATGGATTCCTCAGGTGGTAGAGAGCTTAATGCTCTCTCAAATAGAGCCCGAATGTTCCTATCATCATTCAGACGAGACAAAAAATCTGCATATCTGCAATACCAAAGCCAAAACAATTGAAACTCTATGAAACTACATAGCATCCCTCTTTTTTTGTAATTAGACACAAAATGAATGTCTAATTAAAGTTCATTAGCACTATATGTGACCCCCACTTGTAAGGTTTGTCTACATCACCATATGGGGGGCATCCATTATGATCAAGATTTTGAATATGACACCCACATGTGAGATACTATGCTAGCGGACAGCATACTTTACCTTGTTATGAGTAAATGTTTACCCATTAAAGGAAAGAGCTTGCATAAAATGGTCCCGACATAGTTGCTATACTCTTTTACATAGAAGCTCCTAAGTTTGAGTGTCAACAGATTATATCATGAATACCATCATTTTTGAATTTGACCAATATCCCACTCATAATGAAAGCACTATAATGTGTATAATTTTAAAATTTCAAAACGAGTCAAGAGTTGAACTCACTCAAGTATGTATGCAGGCTCATGCATAAAACGTTTCAATCCTGCTTCAAAAACATTGTGAGCAATCTGCAGAAATATATATCAACTGTAAGATGCCTTCCAGTCAACTTTTGATGATTGTGTATAGTGTAACCAATTTCTTATAAAAGGCAACATGTTTACTTAGCCGTTAATCCACATATATAAGAGTATGTTATAGATATAAGCAATATTTTAATGTGTTTGCTAAGTGGAAGGTGGTTGGAGGGGTTGTGTACATGGGTGGGTTTTGAGAAGGGGGTGTTCAGGTGGTTGTGCAAAAGAGAGAAACAGATTGCGAATAACATATTAATATCAATTTCTAGTAATATAACTCATCCATCAGATTCACTGCCTATGCAAAAATAATAAAGCAGCAATACAAGGAGAAAAGTAGATCTCTTTATCCAATCTCAAAGATAGATTTCTATATCTATAGCTATATCTATATCTATACCTGCATCTATATCTTTATCTATATCTATACACACACACACACACTCTCCCATTGACAATGTGAAGCTCTTCTATAGCAATGGTGCTACATTGTATATAAAGTTTTAACACAAAATTTTTGGAAAAAAAAATGAAAAAAGAAGAAACCTTTGGGTCCTTGTCTAGACAGAATGCCATCAATGCATAAGCAACATATACATGGTACGTGAAGTTTGGGGATTTGCGAGCATCAAGGAAGTACTTGCGAGCTGCTTCAACTCCTTCAGTTCTTCTTAGAAAACGAATAAACTGAAACATGAAACATCATGAAAGTTACAATTGAATCATTTTTATTCTAAGAAACATGATTACATTTTCAAACATGTATATTTTCCAATGAATGGCTACAAGATTGCTGCTAACATCAAATTTCATATATTTGCTTTCCTAAAAAAATAATATATAACCAATACAACTTTCTATTCTTTTCTTTTATGTTTTGACATCCTAATTCTTAACTCGTAATTTCTTTGACAAATACCTCAACACATGCAAGCAGCTATTGGCACACAAACACTTTGGACTATCCTTTCATGCATTTTTCCTTCATATCTACAGAATTAACAAGTAATGACTGTCGCTCCCATACATCTCTCAGACTATAGCATCAGCAAGATCAATTATCATCGGGTAAGTCATTGTTGTTCATTTTTCTTTGTGTGTGCATTGAGGAGTGACGAGAGGGTTGGGGGTTGTGATAAAAAAATAATTAATAAAAAAAAAAGTAAGTTTCTTTGAATTGTTTAGTGACTAAAGTCAACCCAGTGCACTTATTTATGAAAATATGTCCACTTACAACCAACAAGTTCTTACTTGTATGTGTGCCAGTGCTGTTGTATTAACACCATCACCCAAAAGGCTTTCATATAATTTCTTTGCAGCCTGCATGAAAGCAAATGCAAAGCTAAAGCGCAGGAAGCAAGATATTTAAGGCATTTAAATTAAAAAAAATTAAAGTGTCAGAAATATCACACCTGAGTTGCTCCACGGGATTCCTCTAGCTCTGCAAAAGCATACCTTAGCATTTCCGAATCTGGTAATGTGGATGAAGGAAAAAGATATAATAAATCGAAATAAAGGGAAAAAGAAAATTAGGAATAAAAGATACTAAACACCTACTTATCAGCCAACCTAGTAATGAAGCAAATTAGCAGATGTGCAGAAGAATTCTTAACAGCTCTTCATTGAGAGCAAGAAGGAAGAAATAATTACCTGGAAGGGCCTTCAAAGCTCTCTGAAATACTTTGATTGCGGCATCTATAGAGCCATTTTTTGCATGCCATGTAGCATAGTCATACCAGATATCCGGGTAATGGTATAAATACATCAGACACTGAACTCCAGTACAATGCAGTAACCAATTCATTAGCAAAAGAAATAAGAAAGAAACACAACATTGTGAAGTTAAGTTGTCTCAGAAGAAAGTGCATCTAAAGAGAGAAAATCCTACAAAGTCCCCCACATACTGCTACTCCTTCAGTGGTTTGGTCTAACTACCTTGCCAATAAAACTCTCATGTACCAGGTACTATTGCAGCAGTAAACATTTTAGGAACTTCACTATGGTAAATATATATCCTTACATTCAAGTGTTGGGGACTTGAAACGACCTTTGTAAAACTTAAAATAAAGAAAAAAAAAAATGTTGAAACATGTAATGCAAATAACAAACAATATTTGAAATACGCAATAGAAAACTTAAAACATGTTAGAAAAAACTTGAAGCATGAAGTGAATAGTACTTGAAACATGAATGAAAAACTTGAAACAGCCTTTGAAAGACTTGAAAAAATGGATGTAAGGATACGTGTATGTACCATAGTCTAACCCATATTTTAGGGTACAAATTCAATTAGTATGACCATTAGGTTATTGAAGTAGGTTGTGCTGCACAAATTATTGCAATTTAGCTACTCAAAAGCGTTAGGTTTATTTCCATATAACAATGTTCTTCGTGGACTAATAGGAACTCTCAAGAGTTATAATACCTTTTAAAATTTAGGGCAAATGAATTGCTAGATGGATATTTCTTCTACCTGCTCATAGGTGAATACAATTCGCTTGTTGGATATTGCAGCATCTATCCGTTGAGGGTTCCCCCTGCAATATGGTTATAGTTGATTTAATAAAAAATAAAATTCTAAGAATTACTGTCAGTGCTATAACATCCAACAAACTTTCACTGATTAATGAAAATCTTAAAAGCATACAAGACAACCATTAAAATAAAACAACAATATTCACTATCATGAAACTATTAGTATAAAGTTCGTCAGACTTCTTACTTTTCAAAGGCCAAAAGCCTCTTCCATGCCATCCACTGCTGTTCTTCCTGTGAGTGGAAAAAATAAATAAATAGAGGCTGAGTAAAACATTGCATGAACAAATATAACTTAGAAGGTCAAGTTTGACTAGATACAAACTCTTATTACTAACTAACAATGTGGGAAGATATGAACGCTTCAGTCAAGTGTCACTCTTCAAGTATTCAATCGAATTGCATGTTTAGATAATAAATGCTCAGTCATGTTCTATGCATCTCTAGGCCAATAATCACTAAAAGCACTAAAAGTAAAGCAGAAAATTGCCTTGTAAGAACCAGTTGGTGGTACTGCAAGCATATTCCAATCAATTTCATCAACATATTTCTTCCGTTCCCTATAAACAGCCCTGGCACTGTTGTATTTCGGCTGATATTCAGACAAAAGCCCTTTAGCCTGCCCAGCAGATATCATCATATTACCAATCTATATTTATTATAGTCATAAAATCAACACACCCACTCACAAACACAAACCAGATAAATTATGTCACACTCAGAATCCAGTAGCAAAATTATCGGTAAACTGAATACTCAAAAGGCTTGTAACATAGTAAACACACTCATTCATGCACATAGGAGATATCCACATTCACAAACACATACCAAGACTGTAGGTACAATCCAAAAGAAAAGATTTACCAGTTGACGGCTGACAGAATTTTCAAAATTTTCATAGTCCTTCCAAAGTTGCTCAACATGATGGGTGGGAGTAATAACAGCTTTTTGGTATGTTTTCCGCACAGCAGTCATCCGTTGTGATTCTTCCTGTGCATTTTGAGCCTGAAAGTTCATCTAGACTTAGAACAATTATGGCTTAAACTCACTTCCTTTGGCAAAAGAGTTGAGATTCTTCTCCTCTGAGGAAATTTCTTTCCATCTGGGGTTTTGATCACAGGATAATAGTTTAAACCCCAATAAAAGAAAAAGAAAAAAGGATAAAGAATACAACAAACCGGCAGTGTCTTTAAGAAGGTGATGTATTCCAACCATATTGGTCCAGATGCCATGTCTGATCCTGGTAGCACATGCATCATAAATAAGCACATCAAAGGTATAGAAAGGACTTTCAAATGAAATTTGGTAAATTGTAGTTAGGATTGAGACTTGTTTTATTGTGAGGGTAACTTTTCTGATCTTCTGTTCTTTTAAATATCCAAAACACTGTAAATGTGTAAACAGAAACTACAAAACTTTTGCTTTATTTTTTAAGCAACTTATTTCAAAAAGCCAACTTCTAGAACAAGAAGTTTGGCTAACTAACTGGTATATCAACATCTTTGATAAAGATATTTATTCATTGTTTTTTTTTTATGAATCTTTTCGATGCAGCCCAGTTTGCACTAAGTTATCCCTTTAGCCAAAAGTGATGATATTTTAAGAGGAGAAAGAATTTTGCACCATTTGTATGCAGTATTTTTGAAAGGTTTACCTAGAATTGTAAAAATTTTATTCACAAATTTGTGTCAGTGTTTGGAATGTGTTTAGTTTATTTTTGTATGATTTTAGATTTAGGCCTTACCTTCATTTGTTATTGGGTTAGGGTTCCTTTTTTATGTGCTCTTCCCAGACATTAATCGTATATTAAGACTCAAATTAAGATTGTAAAAATGATGACAAAATTTTTAGTGGCCTTAAATTACAAAAGCCATTTGCTCTCATATTACCCCATTTCTCTCTTTTTAAATCGTAGATTGATATATGTTTCCCCCTTTCTTGCAACTTCTCTCCTCATATGATCCCAAATTCTCCTTTTAATTTCCGGATTTCTTAAGCCCACATTACGAGGGACATCTTTCTACTGAAGACTCAAACTATCACTGCAATAAAATTTTGCTGCAATTGCTAAGAAGAAATAATGGAAAACATGTTTGAATGAAGTACTATAGTAACAAACCCAAAAGTCAGAAGGAAAAAACACACCAACATGACTGAGCATAAAATCAAAAGCTTTTCTAGTTTCTTCATGGCCCTCCACACCCTTCTTCTCGTTGACTTTCCTGATGAATCGAATATAGCATCTCCTATAAAGCCCCACAGAAGCAACATGATATAAAAAAAAAAAAAAAAGGAAAGCAGAAGTTAAAAGGAAATTGTTTGCAGCAGTTGCCACAAAATATAAAAATAAAGATAACAAAATTTAAACTCGCGACTTAAAAACTGAAATAAACAAAATCAAGTTACTGAAATCAATAGAATTGGGAATTCAACTAGATGAGGTTCAGAATGCAATCAAGAACAAATATTTGATTGAATATTGCCAAAAATACATAAAAGCAAAGAATTACCAAAGAGGAACTTGAAGGCAATTCAACAAACATCTGCTAAATAACTGCTTTGTAGCATCATCATTATTTACAGCCATGTGTGCCTCCACATATTGCTTCCAATATTTAGCCTGGAGAGGAGGAGGAATGACTTCAACAATTCAGGTAATGGCATATTAAAAATCTAGAGTCGTATGTGGCAAGAAATAGTCCATATTCTAACAGATTATGTACAGCAATTAAATATACCATGGATTCAGTAGCTACTTGAATATCTTTTTTAACAGGTGTTTGTCTGTTTAAACAACAGTAATAGATGTTGCAAGCAATTTTAGTATTGCTTTCCTACCTTCATTGACCACTAAATAAATTCTCTCAATTAAAAAGTGGTTTAACCTCATTTTACAAATAGCTTCATCTTCAAAATCATCGAAGTATTGCATCCATCTCAAAGTCATAGGAGCACCACAAAAAACAAAAAACCTACATTGGCATAAATTTCTAATGAAATAAAAATTGAAAAAAGAAAACCTTTTAGCAAGGTTGCATCAATACGATACATTTTGAAAGTTGACTATCATCACCAAAACTCTGTAGCTTAATTATGGGTCAAAAAGGCTAAGGATACATTGGCAAGAAGATTATTTTCAATGATATGTTGCAATATTCTACAGAAAGCATAAAGTTAAAAAAAGAACAAAATTCGAATTTAGTTTTTAGTCATTTAGTTGAGCAATATGTTAGAACAATAAGGACTTTCAGTTACAGAAGAGTTCCCTGTAAACCAAACTGTCACTGCTGTAACTTTCTCCTTTCTAGAATACATTTTTTTGCACAGATCATAACACAACATTACCCATTGAGGAGAATGAAAAAGAATAAAGTTCCTCCATATTCAAAAGCTATCAAAGCCCATACAGATGCCCAAAATTAAGCCCTTCCCCTATAAGCATAAACACTTTCAAAGACCTCCTATACCTTTCTAAGCAAAGCACTCCAAAACTAGCCATCATTGCATAATGCCACAAATCTTCTGACCTGCATAATCACTATGTTTTTTCCTCTTCTACCCATTTATAAAAGGAATTAGTTTTGGGTTCGGAAGTATGGTACACTACAATTCTTCCTCTTCCATTCACTCTCATCATTTCTTTCCACGCCAAACAAGGAAATTGTATCTCCTACATCCTATTTTTCCTCCTTACTTCCTTCCTCACCATTTCTATCCTACCTACTGAAGTCTTAGACAGAAATTAACTTAATTCTGATAGAAACCAACAGGAATTGCATTCGAAAGGAAAATGGTTAAAAGAAAACTTTCGTGCTAACCTAAATTACTTCAAGCAAGCTAAAAAAAAGTATAATTAAAAAAGAAGTAAAATTAAAAAGCACTCCTGAAACTCACAGCTGTGGGAAACACTGACAGAAGTTGCTCATATATCGGCGCTGCCTGGGCAACAGGCAAATGCTGTAGCAAAAAAAAAAATAAAAAAAAGAACCAAAAACAAAAGCAAAATAATAATGCCGACTGAGTTGAATGAATAAAAGAAAATGAAAACCATTGCAGCTAAACCGAAATCTCACCAGCGCACTGTTGGCAAGAATTTCCGCACTTTCGACGTTGTATTTATCAGTTACGGCCG
The DNA here is from genome assembly GCA_032402905.1 of Khaya senegalensis. Lineage (NCBI taxonomy): Eukaryota > Viridiplantae > Streptophyta > Magnoliopsida > Sapindales > Meliaceae > Khaya > Khaya senegalensis. The sequence goes on along the minus strand of CP135540.1, from coordinate 3,163,962 downwards.
TCGTAATTTCCTAATAAAGTAATCAAAATTTCATCTTTAGAATAAGAACACAAATTAGTACAGAGAAAAAGTTGTAACATTCGTTACCTTTAATTCAGGCTCGATCGATGATGCCATTCGTTTTGATTGATATCACTGTCGCATACAATGTCGAGCGAATCAAGGAATCCAATTTCAAATTATTCAACTCTGATTTTCCTTGCGTCCTTCAAATTGTATTTAATTAGGGCTTCACGAACGGCGAAATCTAAGTGGAGCCCCGTGGCCCGGCCCGAAACACCCAGACAATCGGCTTTGTAAAATAACCAAAAGCACCCATAAGGCTCTCAGGTATAATCGTAAAACCCCCCTATTCAAACTACTTTTGCAAAGTCAAGGTGGAATTTTGTGGGTATTTTGATAATAGACCAAATTCTATGGGTCCCTCGTCGTGCCCATCCTTTTCTAATCTTCTGTCAAGGTTTCCGGTTGACGCAAAAGAAAGTTCGAAGACCGAGAGAAGACAGTGGTCATTCTGAGTCTTCATTGATGCTTAAACAGTAAGAGCAATTAAATCTGTAATTTATCTTTCTATTGCATGACTAACTCTCGATATTACGTGGTAAAGTGCTGATCATTCCTTTTTCTTCTGCATATGCTCCTTTGTTTGCGTAAATGGATGAGGTGAGGTTCAATTGTCGTTTTGATTTGAATTTTTGTTTTGTTAAGTAATGGTTGATCATTTGATCTATAAGTTCAATAGGATTTTGACGAATTCTCAATTAGATGGAAGGAAATTCCAAATAGAGTTATGGTTTTCGTTCATTTGATTCCTAAATAATAGTAATGACAGTGTTACTAAATGTATTGATCCATCATTATATTAATTTTTTTTTCTTTTAATGATAGGACTGAAAACATTGAATCCTTATTTCATGCTTATTTACTTGTTATGAAGTATTGAAGTGGTAGCTTTTTACTAAAAATTTGTGGATTTCCGTTTCCCATGTATATATCTGATCCCTATGAAAACCAGTGCTGTTCGATGTTATTAAGTAACAGCTTAGCAAAACAGAAACTTACCGCTGTGAACGATGCATGCAATATGTTATCCATCCTGCTAATGGCGTTCTCTTCTTTGTATGTATAACCGAGAAATAAATTAGATGCTAAAAGTCTTTCCATGGATGTCCTCTGTCAAAATCAAGAACTACTCACATTGCTATTTCAATATCCCTCCATTAATGGAAAGTGTAGGTTGCTATACACATGGCAATGCTCTGATATGTAATTTAAATAAAAAGATTCAGCACTTCCATTTTAAGCTCTCTTGAATCTCATTTATCATATATTTCATGCTCAAATATAATTAAGTGTGCGTAGGACATAAAGCTCATTTTTATTATATTTCTCTTTAACTAGGGTGATTTTTTAAATTTTTTTTTTTTGGTGGTTTCATTTTAATAAAGTACACACATTTCCATTGAGAATTGTTTTTTGAACATGGTTTGGGGCAAGTTGTGGATGGCGGGATTGGGGATTGGTTAATCGGCTTGCGGCAGCCTGTTCTTAATAACATGAAGAAACCTGATATTGCTCAAAGAGTTGAGAACGAACAAATACGTGCCGTTAGGAGATTTGGGAGAACGTCGACAATTATAATGATGGAGAATTTCAATAATTTTTTGTCAATAATTTTGACAATTTATATCTCGAAAAATTCTTTTAGATTTCCATACAATTTTCAGTGGTAAAAGTATTTTGGTTCAAATTGGTAATTTTTTAAACTAATATTAAGTAAACTTTTTGATCCAAGAGTTAGGGTATTTGCTCTAAAAATTTTAAAAACATAGAACTTTAAACAAAATTAAGAATTTTTACTCTTTTAAACACTCTAAAAAAAACACAAATCAATTTTAGAGGTTTAGTGAAATTCTTGTTATCCAATATATATATATATATATGTATGTATCTTATAATGCTATTAGAGGTTTAGTAAAATTGGTATTACTCAATATATATATATTGAAAAATATATTAATAGACAAATAAATCCAAACCCTCTTGGAGCGAAGGGTTTGAATGTGTTTTAATTGCAGCAGAAAATTTGTTATGCAAATCCAACGGTGGATATAAAAGTTGACCACATCTTTACCATAATAAACATAATTACGAGCACAGGCGATAATTGCCATAAATATCAACAACCTCAGCAAATTCATAAACCTTGGTTTCGCCTTGGCGAGCAACCTTCGCGTCGCTCCCAAAGCATCTTCTTAAACCCTAAAGCCTGAATCCCTGCTTTTCATTTTCTCATCTCCAATATTCAAAGACACATAAAAATATGAGGAGCTTAATTCTCAGACGATCAATGTCGAAGCGGGCTCTGACCGCCGCATTGACCTCCGTCGAAAGCATTTTACACAACCACTTAAAGCCGAAATTAGGCGCCGCTGTTGTTCCAAAACACGATGAGCTAGTAAAGACGAGATTTTTAGGGGGCAGGGAGTTCCATGTGAGTTCTGGGCCGTTAAATTTTAAGTCTTCTATTTGTTGGCAAGCGCAGTCGGCTGTAGATGATTGCGCTGCCTACGACGATAGTAAAGATGAAGGGCTTGAGATCTCGAAGCTTGGTATTTCTCAGGATATTGTATCTGCTTTGGCTAAGAGGGGAATTTCGAAGCTTTTTCCTATACAGAGAGCTGTTTTGGAACCGGCTATGCAAGGCCGTGATATGATTGGTCGAGCCAGAACTGGAACGGGAAAAACTCTTGCTTTTGGGATTCCAATTCTTGATAAAATCATCCAATTCAATGCTAAACATGGGTTTGTGCACTTTTATCACTTCCATTTCATTGTTTTGTATTTAGTTGATATATCGACTTTGTTAGAAATCTCTCGTGCGTTGTATGGATTTGCTTTCGTTGCCTCTCCTGGACTGGAATTGAGGGATGTTATTGATATTTTTCTACTCACAAGTTTTGACAGGGATAATTTATGATTTGTTTTTGTTTAAAGATTATAATATCTAATATTGTATTAGCTATTCAGACGAGGTAGGTATCCTCTGTGTTTGGTCTTGGCTCCAACAAGAGAACTTGCAAAGCAAGTTGAGAAGGAATTCCACGAGTCTGCACCCAGCTTGGATACAATTTGTGTTTATGGGGGTACACCCATGTCCCGTCAAATGAGAACTCTCGACTATGGTGTTGATATATGTGTTGGGACTCCTGGTCGCATTATTGATTTGATGAAGCGCGGTTCTCTCAATTTATCGGAGGTTCAGTTTTTGGTTCTTGATGAAGCTGATCAGATGCTTAGTATTGGCTTTGCTGAAGATGTTGAAGTCATCTTGGACCAGTTGCCACAAAATCGACAGAGTATGATGTTCTCTGCAACGATGCCACCTTGGATTAGAAACCTCACACATAAGTACCTAAAAAATCCTTTAACAATTGATCTTGTAAGTATAAGGAATTATCTTCTGAGTTCATTAAATTCCTGTTTAATTTATGCCTTCTTTGTACTAGAAATTTCCTGTCAAAATCATCTTGAACATTTTTACAATTTGCTGCTGCATTTTTACAAAAAACAATATTCACATATATCATTATTTTCTTGTAGAATTCAGTGAACCTTTATATCCCATTCTATTTGTGGACATATGTTGCAAAAATGGGTGAAGACGACACTAAGAAGTGTTTTAGTGGATAGTATTAAAGCCATTTGATCCCATTGTAATCCTTTATTTTTCTTATGTTTGTTGCAGGTAGGAGATTCTGATCAAAAGCTAGCTGATGGAATTTCACTCTATTCCATCACAACAGACATGTGGTCAAAACCATCAATTATTGGTCCTCTCATAACTGTATGAATCCAGAACTTTATTTCCCTCACTTTTGTTCTGTTACTATATGTAATTATCCTGTTTATTGTTTGTGAATCTTCCGTTTTCGTATCTTTTAGACAAATTCTAGAGAAAATTTACGTTTGTTCTTGCTTTATCTTTGCAAACCTTTTTCTCTTTCTCAATACCAATATGTGTCTTAGGAACATGCAAAAGGAGGAAAATGCATTGTTTTCACTCAAACAAAACGTGATGCTGACCGTTTGGCTGGTGTGATGGCAAGAAATTTTAGATGTGAGGCTTTGCATGGGGATATCTCACAGAGCCAGAGGGAAAGAACCCTGTCAGGCTTCCGAGATGGGCATTTCAATATACTAGTTGCCACTGATGTTGCTGCTCGTGGTCTTGATGTACCTAATGTGGATCTGGTCAGTTCCAATTATAATACTTACTTAACTGGTTCTTGATAATCATTTTGTTTTCTTAGTTGCTATTATATGTAATTTTGATGAATATAACTTTTTCACACATCCTCAATTTTTCATACACCTGAAGTATTAGTTCCCTCCCCCCCGCCCTTTGTTTTTTTTTATGGGTGTCCATGATGGAAAGTGTATATATGATGATCCATTTATAAATATACAAATATTTCATAAACAGCAAAAACAAAAAAAAAAAATTATTACAGGAGATGTACACAGGTGCTTCATATATCTTTTATGTGTATTTATTTCGTTTACTCATTTGTTTACCCCTTTATTATCAATATCAATAAGCAATGATAATATGGCCAGTATTCTTATTTGTTGCTTTCTGGTAAAGTATAGGTCAGGTAGGATGTTAAGAGTAAAAGCAACACAGTAAATCTTATTTTCTATTAGGAATATTTTATGTTTGTTGAAGTTTTCAATGCTTAATCGTTGGCCAAACCATATTATTTGTTTTCTGACTTTTCTTCCCCTAAATAAGGTAATTCATTACGAGCTTCCAAACACTTCAGAGACTTTTGTTCATCGTACTGGTCGAACTGGTCGTGCTGGGAAGAAAGGAAGTGCAATTCTCATCTACACACAAGACCAGAGCAGGGCTGTCCGGGGTATTGAGCGTGATGTTGGATGCAGATTTACTGAGGTTACTTCCCTTTTCATTTTCATGTGTATAACCATTTGTCTATGTGAAGTCCATTACAGCTTAAACAAATTTTAATTCGATCATTGGACATTGATTTGATATATTTGAGTTTTATGCCTGGAGTGGGATCCTCGTCAAGAAGGCTTTGAGTGGGATTCAAGCTTCTATTTGAATTTTTGGATGTGCTTGAATGAATATGTACGTATGGCATTCATAAATATCAAAGATGCTCCTATAATGGATGTGAATACAATTAACATCTTTAACAAGACAAATTATTATCAAATCCTTGTTGTGCTGTGGAGTGATGTGCATGCGAGAAATATAAGGTGGAGTCAAAAGCATCATAGCTAGTATACTAGGATTGACGTAATTTTAGGCTTAATTTGAACAAGATAAGCGGAAGGTCAAGTTTCCTTGATTGCTGGTTTATATGTGCATAAACATTAAATAAAATGCAAGAACGTATACAATCTCAACTGTAATATGTGTGTAGCATACATTTATCTGTTTATTCAGTTTCTGGTCCCTCTGCTTCTATTTTAATGAAATTTCTCCTGCTTTATTGTCGTTTTCTGTATATATGGTATGTTACAGGTTTCTCTCTCTCACAAAAATACATGCATACATGTGCACTCAGTCCTCCTTTAACCCTTTATTGTTTGGAAAATTAATGAGAGAGAGAGAGAGAGAGAGAACCTACAAGGTGACAGTACAAGCCTTAGAAAGGATAACAACAAAAATGAGCGTATTGTCTGATTACATTTTAATTGTACAGCTCCCAAGGATTGCTGTTGAGGGAGGTGGAGGCATGTTCAATTACATGGGTGGCCAGTCTGGGACCTATGGAGGTACGAGAGATCGTCGATATGGTGATATGGGTTTTGGTCGTTCCAGTCGTCAAGGAGACTTTGGATTTGGTCGTTCTGGAGGGTACAGAAGTCCTGGGTTCAGCGGTTCAAGTGGCTATAATAGTTCGTATTCTGGTGAAGGTGGTGGATTTGGCGGAACTAGTTCTGGCAGTTTTGGTTCTAAAGCAAAACTATCTAGGAACTCCAGTGGTTCTGGGTTTAGTCATTCAAGTGGATTTGGGAAGTTCATGAGGTCAGATCGTTCAAGTGTTTTTGGTGATGGTGGCTCTGGTCGTTCCAGTAGATTTGGGGACCTTAGTGACAATCACTCAAGCCGAACCAGTGGTGGTTTCACTGATTTCTTTGGCAGCTCTGTGAACAACAGTACTGATGATAATCAAAGTACTGGGAGAAGACGATTCTAACTTGTTGAAGGTAAGCCTACTTCTAAATTTCCTCAGATATTGAGGTGCAAAATATCAGTACTATTTGTCAACCCTTCTTGTAATAAAATTTATTAATCTATTTTATTTTTTTTAAAAAAAAAAGTTTAAAAATCAATTGATTGACTTTCCTAATTTGATGCAAAACTTGTTTGGCTTTCTAAACAAAGTGTAAACAGTTGTAAGCATTATGTGGTGATACTAAAATCCTTTAGTTTTTGTACTTGCACTCCTTTCAGACACTTCGGTGTTTTTCTTGAGATGTACACTTTCTGAAAGCTTAGGTTTTCAACTCAGACAAGGTTTTCACGAGGAAACAAGGATACTAATACAAAAATAAGACTAAACTTTCATGGATTTGTTGTATCAAGTTTTGCTTACACAGAAACAATGTGTCTATGCATGCTTGTGTGTTTTGATATTGCCTCACTTTCAACTCAGATAAGATTTTATGATTGTTATTCATTTGCAGGTTGAGAACTATGCTAATGGGGCAATCTTCCGCCCATATGCATGGTTACGGACATGATGCAGGACGCCCTGTGTTGATTAATGACTTGTTATGGTTACTTGGGTCTGCCAAACATTAAACTTTGGGCTTTTAGGTGCATAGTATTCCAAGCGAATGAATGACAGATGTAGACAAATTATGATCCATTTTGAAGGAGAATATGGTGCTTGCTTGGGCTTCTTGGTACTGGTTACTAGTACCAAGTTATATTATTTTTTTAATGTTGCTTAGTTTTCATTTTTTAATATTCTCATAGTCATATATATTTAAGAGGAGGCTGCCAGTTCAGGACAGGGCACATATGTAATGTAATGTGTAGTAGTCTTTTTCTGTTCGTCCTAAATTTTGTTTCCGTTATGATACTCCAAATGTTGTTATAACAGTGATTATTCTTTTGTTATAAAGAAATTAACAACACAGTTATTGAAGTCACGAGCATTTTTTGTATGATTTTAAAAGCAGCTTTTAGAAAAATAAAAATAAAAATAAATTGATAAGGCGTGCGAGCATAAAATTCATTCTAAATATTTTTTTAGTCTATTATGGATGGATTTGAATAGAAAAATATTAAATAAATATGAAAATGCTTCGTACCATATGCGGCATTTTGCTTATTAAAAACTAGTCAAAACAAAACGCATTCTAAAGTAACCACGTCTCTCTCTCCTTTTATGCAGATGGGAAGAGAACCGAAGAGTGTCTTAAAAACTCCTCTGATGTGTTTTGCAAGTGCAACGGCCTTGTTTGTTCTTTTCTTCTTCTTCTAAAAACATCAAATACAAATAATGAAATAAAAGAATCGCCAGAGCATGATTGCGTCTCTATCATAAAAACGGAGATTAAAACCTTCCCCGGTGGATGAGAAGGCGTATGGCTTCTTCGTAGCATTGGGTGACCGATCTTGCCCATAATAGCAAGTAATTGCATGGAGGGTTAGTTAGAATAATCTTATCACTTTTATATAATAAATTTGTTCTATTAATAAATGAAGAAAAAAAATATATTTATAAATATAATAAAATTTTTAATTAATAAAATAAAAAATATATTGCCATACGCCTTCTCATCC
>CP135540.1:3144762-3155867 GCA_032402905.1 Khaya senegalensis | reverse complement strand
TATGAATTTTATTTTTTTCACCATACACAGCATTTGCTTATTTAAAGTGTATCAAAACATATCCCAAAATATTCTCTGATATGGTATTCTAGCTAGATATTATCACAATGCTGTCATTTCCCAATCAGATTTTGGCATATAGTAAAATAAAATTTCTTCAACAAAATATGATATATCAATATGTCATGCAAGAGAATTCTTGCCCCCCATTCTTGCCTACTACATATTTGCGTGCGCTCTTCTTGACTGCTTAGAAGAAATTTTCACACAACGATAAAACAAAATTTGGATTTATCTAGAATGTTCAACACATTGAAAAACTGTGCAAGTCAGGCCTCTCACACAACCGCAGAAAATTCGAACTCACAAACGACCCCTTTTCTGTATCAAAACTTTCACATTTCTTGATCAAAATTTTCCTACTGAATGACCCTTCCTTGCAAAACTACAAGCAAATACCTCAGGACTGCCAACTTTACACACATTTTACTTCTTATACACGAACGATACAATGCAAAGAGTGGGGAAGACAAAAGTATCCTTCTCTTATATTATTTACTCTCTTGAAATCTTTTGTTGTTGCATGTTGATTAGCTTTTGAGAATCTCATTAACATACTGTTTCAGTAAGCAGACAGAGAGCAACATCTTAACCTGTATCAGAAACAAATAAATTATCAATCATATAAAGGAACTTCTATATAAAATCCAATACCCACAATTATATTTCTTCCTAAACCATAATTTTTTTTTTAAAAAAAAAAAAGGTTCAAACCTCATCGTAGGTTGAACTACATGTTCTGAACAATTGTTTATTGTTGCCTGGAACTATCAGTGTGTTCGGTACTGTGATCTTCTATCAATTGCTGTTGGTGTTGCTGTTGCTGAATATGCGAATTTTGTTGTTCCTGCTGCTGCTGCAGAGTTCCATCCATCTGCTGCCGAAGAGACTGCATTTGCCTGCTCATTTGCCATCTAAGGTACTCCACAATAAGAGAATTTGTACTAATTGCAATTCCAAACCCAGTGAACGAGGAAAGGAGGACAGAGAGAATGGGATTCACATTAAGCTGCATAATTAAACAATTAATTGAGAAGATGAACACCAGCAGTCCGCAGGCCAAAAATATATTTTCAGTCAGTTGAGCGAAACAGTTAATATCACATACCACACAGCTTAACCAAATGAAATAATGTATAACCAACAAAGTCGAGGAATAAAGTCAGTCCTGCTTGCTTACCACAGAGTAAAAGATATGAGCAAACAGTATCACAATCGCAAACTGGAAGGACGCATAAGCCCATATGTAACTCCTGCTCACTGCCACCATCATACACGATAAACTCTTTTTAGGAACTCAAAGTTATGAAACAAAAGATGCTCTATCAAACTGCAGGTGAAAATGAGAAATTAAGCTGACCAAATGGGGTAAAGCAGACCCAAAAAATAAAAATATGAAGAGTTATTAATACTTTCTAGTCTAACTTCAAGGAAATATGCTAGTTGGTGTCCAGGCTTGCATCTTATATGGTCAAAAATCCTGTTTCGGGATGACAATTTAGTTGGATAATATATCATGTATATTCAATGATATTTGACCGAAAAAACATTTCATATCTAAAATTTATCAAATATTAGATAAGTTATGGATATGAAAATAAGTATGCGAAATTAATTTCAATCGAATATGGTTTTGAATATCTAATATCCGATATATGACCAAAAATAAATAATATTTTTTTAAAATTATAATAAACTCACCCGCACCTAATTTTTACCCTATGCTATAAAAATATAATATATATATATATATAACACTAATTTTTTGTTTAATCCTAAATTATTATGATAGTATTTAATGCATTTTACTTGTTTTAATTCCTCATCCATAAATAATGAATTTACTAAATATTGGTACTTTTAAATTGAGTATTATGTTATTGTTTATTCCATTTTTAAATCTAAATTTTCATCACATATAATGACGTTATTTGTGATATGGATAATTTAAACAATAAAATATTATTTTTCATTAGATAAATTTTGATACAACTACAAATTAATATAATGTTTAGTTCAGAAAGCAATGTTTTATTTGAAATCAATTACAAATGGAATCCATGCCATATAGGTCGCAACTAACCTCAACAAAGGCATCAAAATTAAATTTTGAATTCAAGTTTTGACCTGAAAATTGATATTTGAAATATGTCTAACTAACCTCTGATTATTTCGAACAAATATGGATACAAATATTAAATATATAATTTTTAATAGTTACAGATAGGATATAAATATTAAGTATTTCGATCGGATATGAATACTGATATTTCGAATTTTTCATATATCCTATCCATTGCCATCCCTAATTGTGCTAGTTTTGGTGGTAATTGCAACAACATAATTGTGCTAGTTTTGGTGGTAATTGCAACAACATACTCCCACGCACTATATCGACCTAGCCAATTCTTCTTGGATTCTCACTTAGAAGGCATCATTCTAATTAAGAAGAGAATCCATACATATACTGTACATCCCAGCAGCCATCTATACATCAAAACCCACTAACGTGGCTAAAACTAAAGTTAATCAGTGCAATTAAACATAGAAACAGAAATAAATTTGGCTTTTATCATGTCATCATACCAAAGGCAACTGGTAGGAGCCACTAAAAGAAACCTATTTATACACATTAGTGGCACACAACAAGGATAGCCAAACATTGAAATAGAGATAAACTACAACACGAAGCCTTGACTTCTAAGATAGAGTACCCAACATTCATACTAGTAGGAATACCAAACAATACACCCATATTTTTACAGCAAAATTGAAAATGGATTGAAAAACTACCATAAATCTTTCAGATCAAGCAAGAACTTGATGAGTGAATCTGTCAGTGAGAAAAGAGAACTTTTATTCTATTCCAAAACCTTTTCTGGCGCTTCTCTCTATCTTGCTTAGTTCATTCATTTTTCCAATTATACTTTAGATACAATATAAGCATGTCATGTCAAGTCTCAAGTTGACCTATCTCATACAAGTCCTATATTATTAAGGTAGAGTTCCATCATCTGTTTTAACTATGTCATATATTCCATTTAACACCAAGAAATCACAAGTAAAACCACTAATGCTTAAGAAGATGGATTTTCACAACTAAAATGGGTAAGACTAGGCGTGATAATTTTTAATGCAACCCATCAACTTGACACGAAATTTGCTAGTTTAGGTTGGCATAAAATAACACGATTATTAAACAAGTGACAGATATTACACGTTTAATAATTGTGTCAGATTCAAGTTTAGAGTTCACAACATGTGAACCTATTTATGACATAATTAACTATTCACGTAATCATATCATGCTAACTAATTTATGATTTAATAAATTTGTTTTATAACTTTTGCCTTTAAAATATATTTAGTTATAATTAGAATAAAATTAGTTAGTATTTGAGAAAATATTACAAAAATATATCAAATGTAAATAAAAAAGATTAACTTAGTAACACGATTACAATTGATTTAATTGTTTAATAATCATGTCGAGTTAGGGTTTTTACTTCTTGATACTCTTCTTAAATGGGTGGGGTTTGGATTGGCCTTTTTTAACATGACATAAATACAACACAACATGATTATCTAAATTACCACCCCTAGGTAAAACCTACACTGTTATGCACTACAACAATATATCAACAGGCAACATCAAATTGTTGTATTAGCCATGTATTAAACCAAAAACCACCTTATGTCTATCCAAATTATGAAATTATTACTGAATATCAATACGCGAGAACCGGAACCCACTTAGAAGTTTTTTGCCCTAGTTAAAAAGCTTTTGCATGCTTGTACTGTTATTTTATCTCATTGATGACCGTCAAAAGAGAACTCATGACACACAATTTGATATGCAATTATAAAGGCAGACTAGTGAATTGAAGAAAATTTACCCATAGTTGAAGCAATCATTGAAGAAAGAAGACCTAAGACACAAGAGAAAGGTAACGAAATAGCTAGAGCACGAGGACCCAAGTCAGATACCTGCTCAAATTGAAATCCAAATGGCAGTTATAAAGAAAAATCAGTAAAGGAAAATATTATGCCAATAAGACACACATATAAAACTATATAAATAAAACTGCAACATGGACATGGTAATCTTTGAATAAAAGTGCAGTATTCTTACAAAAGCACTATTCTACTAATAAATTGAGCTTCCAATAGAATCGACAATTGATTGAGTTCTGTTCAATCACCTAAACCAACTTTTGAAAATAAGAAGTCAAAGTAATTCATGCAAAAGCTTTCATAACATGGAGCAAAAGCATCTATAGGTGGTCACTTTGGGGTACAATTCTCACCATTTACCAAATAAAAGAAGTTTTTTCTCACATGCAAGCATAGTCCATATACAATTACTGAATCATAAACAACATCACCACTAAGGCCTCAATACCCTAGCAGATATGGGCACTGTTAAATGCAAAGAACTCTTAATCAATTGTTTGGTTGGAAGAAATCTTATGTTGGGACACAACTGTATAGCTGACAGATAAATTAATGATCTGATGGACCTGATAGATGTTAAGTTGACTGACAAGTGTATGAACTAAATGGCATAAGTTGAAAGAACTTGGTGAATCCACCACATTCTACTATGAAAGACTAGCCAAGTGATTTTATTTTTTAGCGGAAACAGTTAAATAATGTATACCAGAAGTTGCTCCAAAAAGCAGAAATATGCAAGCATGCTGACCATAACAAGAACTGGTATATCCTGCCAGATCCTGCAAGACAAATTCACGTCAAGACCATACACTACAGTTGCAGACAACCAAGAACTTTGAAAATTAAGATAATGCAGCAGTTACAAGAGCTTCAGCATGTTGAAGGTTCTTCAGGCTAGTATGAGGAAGTGACAAGCATAGCAGATTAGAAGCCTAGAATTTAGAGTTGAGAGGAAACCAAGAAGGCGACGGACAACATATCTTCGAGAGGTTAACTGAAGAATTCAGAACCCTCTGCAGGAGGCCGTCTCAGATATTAATATTAATACTGGAAAAATCCATTGATCAATAGAATACCCTCAAGCCTCAATGATGTGGAAAAACCAATCAAAATATGGTTCTCCTCATCTATGTTAGAACTGAATAAACCACCCTGAGTTCAATAATGAACAAATGCTCATCTGTATAACCCTCCATCTAGCTACCGAGTCAAGATTATCAAAACCATCCCATCTGGAACACTGGAGCAGGGACTCTGACTCCAAGTTGAAGCCACTGCCAAGACAGAAATGACTGATCTCATGAAAACACAAGGAAAATGACCAATTTGTGATCCCTAGCTCAAACTCTACCCTCTTCTGAAACTTATGTGTCTCTATCAGTGTCATAATTATCACAGTTCCCCAAGTCAGACATCCATAAACTTAATTTAGATTCAGTATTAATGTCACAACATAAGGTGAAACCTACCATAATTGGGCCATTCTATACATATTAATATATGGCATGGAGATATAAATGGAAAGAATTTCATAGAAATTCAAACAGGAAACAGCATCAACCATTTTTCCATGGTTAATAGCACTGAGCTTACGGGCCTATCAGACTAAAACATCATGCTGCATAATTAGCATGTACTGGTGAGATGTATGAATTGCATACTATCTTCCAATGACTAACTCAAATAGATACAAAAGATTCAGTAATTAAGAGGACAAAAAAGACACTAGCAAATAATGACCAGGTAGAGGACTGATTTGCAAACTGCTAAGATAGTAAGACATGCCTGTAACGAGCAACTTCCCGCTGCTGCACAATAGGTCGTGGCCGCCTAATAACAGTTTGAGGATTATGTATTTTCAATAATGTTACTGGTAGATTCTGAACATCTTGCTTGCAGACATCACATGTTTTGTTTCCTTTGATACTAAACCACTTCACTGCACACTCTTTGTGAGCAAGTGCAAGCTCTCCTTTACAGCTACACTCCATCTTAAACATGTCGCCTCCTTCCCCAAGCTCAACCAAACAAATCCTGCAAACTGCATCTTCTTCAGGAATATCTTCACCTCCATCTTTGGTGGCTGGAAAAAAGTGTGTTACCAAACAGAAAATCAAATGCATAATTAAAGATAATCAGTGATTAAAAAAAAAACCAATGATATAAGCAAAAGTATCCCTTAAGGAAATTAGCATTAACCAATATCAGTTGCTGCATGATTATTTGCTGAAGTAATCTCAGCTGCTTCTGTACGAGGAGTCACAGAAATTACACGGATTAGACCTCCAGATTCTGTCCGCCTTAAACTTCTAACTTTAATATTTACCGGAACCGACAATGAGCGAGTCATATGCTGCTGAACTCGAAACTTCAGTAACAAAACAACACATCACTTCATATATAGTACAAAGAAATAGGAATTTGGAAAAACAAAAAGAAGAAATCTTGAAATTGACCATGAAATATAAACAAATAGTGGGATTAAGATATGAAAAGGCAAACGGAACTTACAGAATTGTGAGGTTGATCATTTTGCTGCCTTTCTTGTACAGATTCAAGAGCCGAAGTTGCAAGGGGTGTACCCGGCAACGAATGTGCTGCTTTTGTTGATGAAGGAAAAAAAATCTTATTAAGAGAAAATGACCTCGAAGTAGATGGTTTATCCAGATGACCATCTGATGATGGCGTATCTGGGAGGATGAGAACTGTCTTCTCACCATCCTGAGATACATTTTTTGCCCTAAAGCTTCGCTGTGGATGCAAATTTTTTACAGATGATTTGAACTTGGCTGAATTAGGTCTGGGGGGAAGGACAGCTCTAGAAGAATTAGGACTTGGTACTGAAGGAACGTCTATTCTTGTAAAATCTGACAAACAGGTGTCCAAAGACCTAACAGGAATTTGCAAAGAGGAGAGATTCGGTCGTCTAGATTGCTGAACTAAAACTGAACTGGACTCTTCAATGTTTTCTCTCTGATTAATGACCTAAAATACCATCAAAAGCTTTTCATTAGTAAATTTACACCTACTCTATTAAAACAGAACCCAATACCTATAAGCCAGCAATTGGTGGCAGGATTTCCTATTTCACCCAGCACAGACGTTGAATTTTTTTAGCTCCATGGTCGATTCTTAACAGTGTCATAACCCTTTTACTTACATTTTCGCGATGCATCATAAAAATAAAAAAATAATAAAAAAATAAAAAGAACAAACCAAACAGCTCAATGTGCATAAAAAACTGGAAGCCGTAATACATGACCATTCAAATTGAGATTGTAAAAAGGCAAATTGACCATTCAAATTGAGATTATAAAAACGCAAATATCAACGATCTGAAACTTAAAACAAAATTTTATAAACTGCTCGTGGTATTTTCTGAACAATAAAAAAGATACGAGAAAATGAAAGAAAGAATCACCTGAGCACGATGAGGGGAATTAGAGGTTGATGATTCATCATTATTTTCATTATGCTCATTGCTTGAAGTACCAGTCTCCATCAAACAAACAGGGAAATTAAATCAAAACCCTAGTTCTGACTTTTGAAGAAAATTTCTGCAGTTTAAGTTTAAAAGTTACAGCTAATTAGATATTACTTTGAATAAACAATAACAGCAACAGTAATGATGGAATCCGTTGTGATCCAACAAAGTATGCGTTGTGAGTGAGTAGTATACAGTGAGGTCTCCTCTTGGTCAGGTTTTATTTTTTTGAAAAAATAATAATAATAGTGAAAACCCGCTAACTTGATTCCGAAATTCCGCCAGCCTTTTTCCTGTCTTTTTCTTCGCTGACCCGACACTATGGACCCATGGACCTTTGCCATGTCAATACCACACTCGCAAAAGTTTTTTTTTTTTTCTAAAATAAAAATAAACGTATAAATTTAAAAATTTAATAAAAAATTAAAACATGAAAGTTGATAAGTTATACGGACACAAAGAGCGTGTTATTGACTGCCCGTAATTTAAATGAAGTAACACTATTAAAAATCATCTAAATTTTACTAAGTATCAACTATATATATATATATATATATATATAAAAATTAAAATATAGTATTATAATTCTCTAAGGAATAGTGTAAGTATAACATTTTAGTTGAGTTTATGTATTTAAAACCTATTTGTAACTTTTAGTTTCACTTAATTTTATAATTATATTATTTAAAATATTTGTCAACTATTATACTTATCAGTAAAATCTACTAATCAAAAGCAAAACATAAAGGATGTAATAGCAAGTACTAGTGGCAAACAAAATCTTACAAGGACTGTATACAAAGAATTGATACACTCCCATGCAAGTACAAGTACAGCATAAACAAAATATACTTCTAACGGTTGAATCAAATGGCTCATACGGAGCCTATTATAAGCTTTCCTATTTCAATACTAAAGAAACTTCTTTAGTTAATCTTCTTCTATGATCAGTCATGAAGAACAGTAGAATCCATTGACAGTGCACAATATACATTAGTTAGTCATCAAGAAGATAAGAGCTACCCTTTCAAAATCAAGCTGAGCATTCTTAATGTCTTCATTAATGACATTAACTTCCAATTTCAACGCAGCAATCTCAGATTCATTTTTCTCCTTCACCAATACCTGCTTTCTTTTCTTTATTCCAACACCATTATCTCTTTAGCAATATCATCTGACTCTGTCATAGTTTTGATTTGTTTATCAGTATGCTCCGGGATTTGACTTTCATAGTCTTTCAACTGTTCTTCATCTTGCCTTTCTTTGATTGATTGCAACTCATTAAGTCGACTGCTACAGTGTTAACATGAAAGCCATGTGATTTTAGGTCAAGAAGAGCTCTAGATACGCTATTAAAGATTCTTCTTGGACCACTGACTTGTGACTTGGATGTCTGCTCCACCACGTTGGCAAAAGTCAGCATATAACCAATTGCTAATCCTTTAACATACATTTCTCTACTTCTGTCTAAAAGATGGAAATGGAGCTTTTGCGATATTTTTTGAAATACTTCCATTAATTCAACAACTTTCAGTATTTATGAATGCTTCACAAAAGGCAACATCGAATTCTCTTTTGGAGTTATGTTACTCGTTGATTCCTTTGCAGTATATTGTTTTGAAAATTCAATAAGTCTTCCATTAGCCTCGTTCTGCTGGTTGGCAGAACCACTATTGATCAATCCTAGAAGGGAAAAGCCAAATAATCGACAGTTAATATAAGTGTAAGTACACTAAAATTCACAGCAGCTTATTTGAGTCAACCACAGTAGTTAGAAGGCACAACCCGCCAAACCACATTGATATAGGTTTTTCAACACTAGCCATGGTACTGATAATTTTAACTGCGGACATCTTACCTTGTCTAGCATTGCAACCTGTATTAAGAAGCGCAGCTGCTGTCTACATAAATATATTTCCAGAACAAGGAAAATGGCATGAAAAATTTAAGTTCAGAAAAACACAGTCCAAAACAAAGAGTAAATATGACACATGACAAAACGCTCAGTCCAACTCTTTCTTGTTTGTCTCTGTGGAATGATTTCCCAGGCCAAACAAAAAAAATGAATTGCAACTTCATATGCAAAATATCAGTGATGTCCAACATTATAATCTATTTCATACTTCCTCTTCTAGTTATCAATCTCAAGATATGTCCAGCTTCTCACCATTATTTTATTTTAATGAGAAATGAGGTGGCATTGCTTTTTATCTAATAACAAGCAATTTACGTTACAATTGTAGTTATTTATGAAAGAATTGCATGGCAACCCTTGCTAGGAAACATTAAAATGAAAAATGAACTTAAACAAGGTGACTGAAGAAGTCGATATGAGATAGAACTGTTTATTCCAGAGTTTTATAGTCCAAATAATCATAAATGAAAACACTTAATCCACAAAAGGTGAAAAATTGCCTAAAACTAGAAATTGGATAATACCTTATGTCTGACATCAAAACTTCCAATGCATGATTCAACCATGACTACTAGCATTTTGTAAAATCATACAGAACTTGTTGTTTAAGTTGATTTCCATATACTGATGCAATTCTTTGATTATATCAGTTTTCTTTTCTCCCCAATGATAATTGCTATATATGCTATGTTCTTTTGCTCCATTCCTCGCTAGAAAGAAAGTAATCATTTTTGGTTTGAGAGGCCCTAATAAGTCGTATCTGTCGACTCTTCTTTGTTGTTAAGCAATTCAACATCAATAATTTCACAATCCTTTACAAACATCTCATCCACGGCACCTCAAGCCATATCCCACTTCTTGCCCATAATCATCTTTAGGAATCGAAAGTTATAATGTAAAGCCAAAAATTGTAGCTTCAAGTTATTCAATACCATTCACTAGAGCTTCTTGCCTTTAACTAAGTATTTCAGCGGTGTTCCTCTCCTCTTCTTCAGACTGACAGTTGTCACTTCTTTCTGCTGTGCTACCCGATTCCAAGCAAAAAAGAGACATCATCGACGATACTATCGAGTTAAGGACAAAAAGAACTTAAGGTGAATAAACCCATACAGAATAACCCACATTCCCTGTCTGTAACCAAGTCTGAATTTAGCAGCAATTTAGCTAAATTCTATTAGTTAGCAGGTTGAGCTGACAAACAGTGTATAATGTGCTGATGGCAAGAAATTTATGCAGACGTGAATCAATCGCAAGAAATCTTGATATAATGATGATATAACGTGGGATATTAACAGTTTGACTCGATGAAATCATTTGCAACAACATGCAAGAATACAAATATATAAAATTGCTACGGTTTTTCAAGGACAACAGATAGAAACACTGATTTGGCGGTTAAAAGTTCAAATCACTCCAAATTCTGCGGAAAATGTTGACATAATCAAATGAAAGTGAAGTTTACCATTATTTAAATTACATGATATTTTTAAACATCGTAAGTTTTTAAAAAATTAATAAAAAATATCTTTTAATAATAACATTTTTATATTTACTAATTAATTAAACTAATTAAAATAGTAAAATAATTTTATATATAATTTTATATATTAGTAAAATATTTATAATTTAATATTTAATTTAATTTAATTTAATAGATATATATAAATAACATATTAATTTTAACATAATAAT
>CP135540.1:3130439-3144409 GCA_032402905.1 Khaya senegalensis | reverse complement strand
ATATATATATATATATATATATATAAAATCCGCTATTTAATAACAACTGCACCCTTAATAAAGGAAAATAATCACCCTTGCTCTGCTGTTTTATACAACACAATACAATGCACTTGAATGTAATTCATTTTCATTATCCTTTTGATTGTTTTGCTGCTATAAGTCATGGCATAGATGAGCAGAGGTAAATTTATCAAAATAATCATGTTATTAATTATTTTATTAAAAAAATTAAATAATATATATATTTATACAAAAATACTATCCAATAATTAAAATTAATCCAAAATTAAAAATTCTACTTCCATCAAATTAAAATACTATCAAATTTTGGGCCCCAAAAATGTCAACTGTACAATTTCTTTATACTAATGATGATTTTATTTTATTATTATTATTTTTTTTAATGCTAAGAAACTGCAATGCTAATGAAACAACTGAAGATGGTCTAACAAAAATGATAACCAATTAAATAAAACACCAGTCATCAGAATGGGGAAGAGAAAAGAAAAAATTACAACCTATATAAGGTCTGAATCTTGTCCAAGGCTGCATGCTGAAACTGGATTATAATGATAAACTCGCTTAAACTGATAATACGTCAGAGATACCCAGATTATAATGACAAAATTGCCAATTCTACCGGAGTACACTTCTAGTGTTTGGTTTTGTCAGTGCCTCGAGTAGCCTGTACATCCAACGATCTAGCATTCCTGTACAAAACAATATCATCAATACAGCAAAGTTAAGATGGAAGCAAAATGAAGACAAGGTCGCAGATGTCTATCAAGAAAGAGAAAATTTAACAGGTGGACTGCGTCCTACATTCTAGAATGTAAAAACAGAGCATCAGTGAGTGTGGTATCATTTCAAGGTGACTTCACAAATTGTTCAGAGAGCCAAATTGCATCTAAAATCTATAAAGATGGTGTCACTTGTCAACATTTAAGTTCAAAACAACCATGCATAATTACAATTTTCTGGGAGCTTAATTCCCAGTAACAGTTTGGGAAATTAGCCACATCTTGAATGGGTAATTATTAGGCACAAACCTGTTAAAGCAAATGTACCACCCAATACCGCACAAAGGCGGGTGATGAAATGGAGAAAACTGCGTCGTTCTTCTTTGATTGTCACAGTGATTGGGGAAAGATCGTACAAGAAATATACAGCTGCAAAAAAGAAAAAGGGAGAAAAACATGATTGTAACAAGAACCAAGAAAAGCCGGGACAAGTGAAATCCGACTTAGATAAGGCTGCCAACCAACCTGGCCATGTCCTATCAAACTCGTTAATTGGGGAAAAATATTCTGTTACGGAAAACTGGTTTGTGGGCAAAACTTCTTTGGAGATGTATCTGTATTCAGTAGGAACAATCTACATTCCAAAAGGAAGAGAATCTCACGACGAGTCACATTGAAAATACTGTCGACCAATAGAAATCTCAAAATTCAACTAACAAAAATCATGGCATTTGCATTTTGTTTTTAATTAAGGTATAGGACATCAATCAGCTGATGTATATGCCTTAACCCTTCAATAACCAGCCCCACAAAAGATGTACAGGATACACATCATGCTCCTTGCCGAGGTTAAGAATTAAATCTAGATAACAGCTCTGTAACTAAATCAAGAGAAAGCCAACAGCAAAACCTTTATGTAATATTTGAACGTTCCACTAGTATCATGTAGCATCCGCACTGTCCCATCCAACGGGTTGTGAAGTCCTGGATATTTTGGTCCAAATGATAGATCATGAATTACATGACTAACATTTACTCGTGTTGATCCCCCAAAAATCTGCAAAACATGAAGAAAAATAGAAAGATATTTAAGCTGCAGTGGACTAGAAGAAATGATATAAGGTGCAATCCAACCATGGAGAACCTATGTATATAATTGATCTAGCACATGCCCTTTGTTGAAGAACCTATGCATTTAACTGATCTCGTAAATATATATTAACGAAAACTTTTAGCAACCCTGACAAGATCATGGTTCAAACTTCAAATCTCTTCAACTCCCCCAAAAAATCTTACCAATTAAACCACCAACTACTATCCACAGCACATGCCCCTTGTTTTAAGATACAAGAAACTGACAATAGAAACCAATTTCAGAATAACCCAGTGCATTTCTTCAAACTTACTTCAGTGGTTCAAGGCATCGTTTGGTATTGAGGTTTGGTGGCTTTTAAGCCACAACTGCTGAGGAAGTGAGGCACTAAACATCAAATACTAATGTAAAAGTGTGTGAATCTCATTAAAAACTGGTGTTGCCAAATATATTTTTAACTTTGCTTTCAAAGTTAAGTGGAACCACCACAATCCCAAACAAAGCCTAAACTCCTTCGCTAAATTTCCAGTTCCAGTCAAAGCAGGCTCATGGCCTAAGATACCAAAATTTTTCCCAGTGAGGAAATAACTTTTCTCATGTTTTACCAGTTCTAAAGATCTGGAAAATGCAAACAAGCATGTTGCAGCCCGTAAACTGTACTTTCTCAATATAAAACTCTTATCTTATTACAACATGTCTCATCGCCGCAGATTTCACCAGAAGTTTTAAACCAAGAGCAAACTACAGTATAAAAAACTATTGATGACACCACGTACATCAATGAAATTTTCGTAAAAATTTCAAGATATACTAAATGTGAAAACACTAACAAAATTCTTGTTTCACACATCATGCAGTTTTTCAACTTTTATTTCTGAAATCAAAAGAAAATAGAAGAATTGGTTACAGACCCACTTTTTAGCTCGTAGAAGAAGATTTGCAAACTAAAAATTATGGTAGGAAATAGCTATTTCTAGTAAAAAACTAACAAAATGACATGGCGGGTAAAGTTGTAACCTAATAAATTAGATGAATTAGGTTTTATGTCCAGCTGAAAATAGTAAATATAACTAAGGGCACCCAGAAACATTCTAACAGAGGAAAAATGTTGAGGAACCAGCATAAGCTCAATTTTGTCTTATGGGCTAGGATTTGAAACTTTTTTGATTCTAGGTTTTTGAAGGGTGAAAAAGAGATTTTGGCATTTTAGTTTGAATATGTGATGTCGAGCATCAGAAGTCAACTTTCCAAAAAGATTGAAAGTATTTAGTCATAAGTCATAACAGAAGTTATTTTTGCTTGAATTTCTTATAAAATCAATTTTTTCAAAATTCTCTGGAAGGTATAGAAATAAACATAGAACAATTTTGAAAAACACAACTTCAAACAAATAAAGTCTCCACATGAAGATCCATCAATTCATGTACAACCAAAATAAGACTCAGACCATATCTAAGGTGTTATCATACTAGAAGAAATTAAACGATAAATGAGTCAGACAAGTCCACCAGTCAGGGATTGTAGCTTTTAAGACAGGTTAGACCGTTATTGCTGTTAAGAATAAAAGTTCACTTCAACTTAAAGCTTATTCATGCTGAACGATGTAGGACAAGTAATAGTAGCTGTAGGCTTCCAAGGGAGATCTAAGAAAAATTAACTTTACATGCTTATACGACATTAGTTCAATCTATTTAACATGATTGTACAAGCGCTGTACCATTTTTCTTGTGTATGACTCTTCTTTATTGTTGCAAAATTAAATGAAGTGGTACAGACAACAAAAAACATTCATGTTGTCACTTCCCCAAATAAAATATTAGTTAGACATGTTTTACATATAACTTGTTTCCAAATAGGGCAAAATAGCATAGAATATTGGGTATTGCTAACCTCAACTACTTAAGAATTAGTCTTGAGTTGTGTTGGGTCTCTATATCTCCAGTTATTGAAAAACTTTCAACATTTAAGTTATTACACGTGCTTTAGACATTGAAACAGTTGAAACTTTTCACTGTTTTATCAGGAAGCTTCAGAGCTACTAATAAAATGAATAGAGTTTTGAAATTCCATCCATACACTCTATGGCCAATTGAAAATACCAAAAGGAAATAATAGTAGTAATTTATACTGGAGAAAAACATCTGTGACCAAGACAAAGATAGCTACTGACCATTTGTGCAACATAAATGTTCAATCCATGAACTGATATATGGAAGTTTCCAGCAACCCTTTGGACATCCAAAACCCCATAAACCTGCATAAGGTGTTGAATTAGCATATTAGGAATTTATTTACTAAGGAAAACTAAAAGGTTATGAACAGCTTACAATGTTAACAATGACTGAAAATATCTAACTGGTCATACCCGACATCCTTCTTCATTAGCCAAAGCTTGCTTCACCTTCTTAATCATAGTTTCAGCAACTTGATCAAAGCCAAGCGAATTAAGTTTCTCATCGGAATTCTCATTATGATCTTTATCATCATCTGCTCAAAGTACTTAATAGATATTAACATCTTAATATGCAAAGTAAATAGGCAAATATAATGCAGCAGAGAAAAGACAAAACTCCACTAAAGTAAACATTTATGCCTTGATAAGTATAATTATTGCCAAAGCTCAGTTCAACGCCCACTAGATGGCAACACATACCCCAACTAAGTCTGGGCCAAGTTAAGGTTGAATAATTAATTCAAGTATCAACAGACAAAACCATGTCTTGCATCCCAACAAAAAAATTTTTAAAAAAATTTGCAATCAGATGCGCCCATTATTTTTCTTCTCCTTCGTAATTTCTTTCTTCTTCTTCATGATGACAAGGCTTGATGCCTTCTTTTTCTATTATCTCTATCTCAATTTAACTTCCATGTTTAAACAACCTCCAGGTTGAAATACATTTTTTAGAAGACTGTTAGTTTAAAAAATGAAGTTACGTTTGATAAAGTTTGAACTTTTGAGAAGTTTAATAGATTAGGGATTCTCACAGAGAGTTCTTGTTAATGTTGGAAGTTGAAAATGGCTTACAGCGGCTCTGTCCTCAGTTTGGAGAAGATGAAAGGCACAGGTGTCAGTGATTTCTTTTTGGGTTTTTGGGCAGCAGAAAAGAGCTTGAAATAGATAAATTTATAATGGATAAGCCACACAAGCTTCAAGAAAGAAATTTAAAAATTGTAGTTACAAGTGTCATCAAATTAACAAAAGAGATAAATATTAACATTATTATGTTTATTTAGATGTTGAAAATAGTAACATTATATTGTTTTTTACAATAAAAGAGAAAACAAAACAGCCACATTCAACGTCTTCTTGAAATAATATCAAGATTAATTAAAATCAATTTAAGTGCTGAAAGCATAAGCTATTATACAATATTAGTTAATAAAATTTAATAAAAAATTAATTTTCCAAAACTTTTTTATCAGATGCATTGTATTGCTTTCATGCTTTCATCTTGAAAACACCTTTAATTTTCACAAATTATTTAAAAATCACAATTTAGAAAACAATACTAGACCTGTCCTTAATTTCACAAGTGCGGAATTAGCCTTATTGGATGCTATCAATGCCAAGAGTTTGGAAGTTTTTTATTTTTCTTTTCCATTTACATTATATCTATTGACAGATTCAATCAATGAGCAATTAGAAAAGGAAGATAGAATCAGAGGATGAACATGGAAACAAGAATGGTTGTTCCACAAAATCAAAGTGTGTCCTCTCTTCAGAATTAGGATACATGTTAAGGTGTTGAGTCCATGTGGCTCTTTTTATACCATATGAAACTCAACAACATGTATTTATTTTTGGTTTTATTTGAAAGAAAAAGTAAACTAATACCTTCCACTCCTAAATGACATGAAATGCTTATTCCTTGAAAGTTAATGGGTCTGACAAGGTCTATATAAACAGGCCATATGAGGGTTTTACTCTCTAAATAACTAGTGCAGACCAATGTTGCATGAACTCAAATATAGGTAACGTTGGATGCAGATATGAAGCTGAGGCAACAAACTCTCCTAAAACAAATGAATAGCAAGATGCAATATCCTTAATGGTTTTTCAAGAGTCACTGATACATGTAAACTAGTTTAGGAAATTTATGGTCCCAATGAATTCCCAATCTCTACCGACCATGGCAAACATGTAGGAAAGCCAGGCATCAAAACAGATAGCCATATCTACTTGTTTGGAAAATCTATATCAAAGCCTTGAGTTTGAAAGGTGGCATATCATTAGAACTCCATGTTAACATTTGACACTTAAGTCCATGCAGATCAAGGAAAAATATGAGTACAAAGGAAAGATAGAAATGGTAACAAAAGAGGCGGAGTCAGAACTATGGAAACTGGTATAGAAATTGGATAAAAGAAGAAACAAAGTGGACAGTGAATATTGTAGCAAGGGAGAATCTCAAACAAAAAATAAATTTCTTTCAAACAAAAAACTAAATGTATGATGCCTCAAGGACCATACCATGCTTGTGTGCTGCATGTTCTTTTTCCACGAGGTCAGACACATATTCAGTGCCAATGATATGGCCATGATTGTTCAGGCGAAGCTGCAGAAAGTCCAATTTGGTTAGCAGGACAAATTAAGATTCTACCAAGCTTTGCGTTTGAGTGAGAGAGACAACATACTCATTCAGACAAGAAGAGAATTAAAGATTTGTCTTCCTGACAAAAAATACTTACAACTTAAACTGCTTTATGTCTGGAAATGTAATAAGATGAATAATAAGTTAAAGTCAAAATACTTTATCTTAATAAACTAAAATCCTAAGACCTCCCTGGTGTATGCACCTAATTTGAAATCAGTGATTCCTGCTGATAAGTTGATGGGCTAGGAAACCCCGCACGGTAGGTGTGGTGGCCCTAGGGGGACCTGAACTTTGGATCTTTCAGTTAAAAACCTTACCATTTGGCTACCATCCCTAATGCCAAATATGCTATGATATTTAACTCAATTTAAAATTTATCTTCTATCTTTGAAAGTTAGTATTATTTTCTTTTTCTATAAGGAGAAAGCCAAAAAATGACCAAATACACATAAGATCAATGAAAATTAAGAAAGATTATCTACTAATCTTCATAAGAGAGACATGAGTCTTACTTTCCATATGTTTGTATCAAGATCCACTTCATGCTTGCCTGACATGTCAATAGCATCAACACTTAACACTGAAAAAAAAAAAACAGTGATAATTTTTTATTTCATTATGACAAATAATTTAAAGATGAGCCAAACACCTTTGCAAATAAAACAATTGCCAACTTAAAGAAGAAAGCAGAGATACTAACCATCACAAGGTAATGAAGGAAACGTCATATTTATGTGAATTGGAAGAGTTTCTCCACGCTTCAAGTCTACAGACATCTGCAAAAAACAAGCTTTGTCAATTCTTTTTTCTTTTTTTCCTTGAGAAGAAACAAAAGAAACTTTATTAAGGACCGTCAATTTATTTATATGCTCATAAATTCATGCAAACCAGCATAAGTATTTCTAATGACTCAGTTGTATCACCCCTTTGGTAAACCTTTATGATTGAGATTATTGGAAATGAACCTTCTAAGTTGTCTCACAATCTTATCTTATATACGAGGGCTAAAATGAGGTTGTGGTTGCCCGACTCAAGAATATTTTTGGTCATGTGCTACACCACAAATGACAGCTTATACTAATCTTTTTAAAAAATATATATAATTTTTATAAATTGCCATTTTAATATAATTTTTCAGCACACTAATTCATTCAACGAAACCCCATTGCTTGAAAGTCATATGTAAATTATTACCATTAATTAGCACATATAGCAAGTCCCTCATTCTCACCTAGCCCCTCAAACCCACACCTGTCAGTTGTCAACTTCTTAGATGGGATTCAAGGCTTTGGACTAAAGGAAGCTATTTAAAAGTTATCCTCTTAAGCAACCTTCTTCTTGGAGCATTTTGTAAAGAAAGGTACTCATATTTTCAGCTGAGTCAGGTTTCATCTTCTGTCTGATGAAAGTACAGAGTAATGAGATCATATCTTATATTTTCAGTTATTAAGGTTTCATCTTCTGCATCTGATGGAAGTCCAGAGTGATGAGATCATATCTTATATTTGCAGTAAAACCTAACGCAGCTCCATCAATTTTTTTATTCTTCCCTCAAATTTCTTGGAGTTTCACGCTCATGCATGATATATTTCAATATACTATCTAATTGTCAAATGGATATATCTAGGAAGCAAGAAACTTTTAAAACAATCATGTGTCTGCACAAGCTAAAAATCTGATGGGATACTTTGAAATTGAAAAAGAATTTTTCAGAGCTTATTGCTTGCATTAAAATAATAAATCTATTAAGGGAAGCAAAGAATGAGACAGGGAAATCTAGCTTGAATGGGGACAGGCCACCAATCAGATTATCACCATTAAGTTCTTTTTCCCTCAAGTTAGATTGTTTTGCAAGAAAATCCTAATAATTCTTCTTTAAAAAAATTCCAATTCTCCTTTGGTTGAACATTTACATTAACTGTTTATGATCACAGGATTCTTATAACTAATTTGCTTTCAAAGTGTTTATCAAGAATTTGAGAAACAAAGGCTTCCATAATTAATCAGGAATTTTTGGGACCTGTTTCTTAATGCATTTTTATCTTGTTATACACGGATTTTAAAGCATTTTAATTACTTTTTTTTTTTGAATTGTTTATCATCTCCAAAGTTGAATGGAATATACACAAACAAAATTGGCCAATGAAAAAAGGAGAAAATGCATACCTGATGAACAGTATATGTGGTAATATAATATCTGAGCTCATGCAAGAATAATGAGGCCATTATGACGAGGCCAATGATGGAGACTATAAAATTGAGAAAAAAAAAAGGGTGATAACTATGATCAACAAGTGTTCATCTGAAAATCAAATGATTACATGATTAATTTACCAAATGCCCCAGATTGAGTTTTCTGCATCAAATGCTCCTCTGCGCGAGGAAATGCATCCAGACTCTTTATAGCTTGCTTCATGCCCATCCCTTTCTTTAAATAAACAACTTAAACGAAAAAACAAGAACCCTAAATAACCAGTTACATACATATCAATCCATCAATAACAAAATTGAAAACCATTAGTTCTAGCAGCGGCAAATAGATAAACAAATCTAAGACGAAGAAAGTGTATGGAATCAGAATTGATTTCGATGAGACCAGAAAAATTAAATCGTACGATTGCAGGAATTCATACCTAACGATACGGACGACACAGAGATTTTAGCGTTTTGACGACCAGGTCAGACCAGGACCAGGTTGTAATTATTCAAATGTTCGATACGATATAGTAAAGATCCACACAGAGCACCCTCGCCGTCTTCAAATGAACTCCCTCCTATAAATTCATTATAGTGGATATTTACATTTTCCTCCTTGACGGTTGTCAAAGATCTGTTTTAGCCCGGAACTTCAGAAATTTAACCTCATAAGTTTCAGTAAGTGACCAAAAAACCCCTAATTTTAATGGCTATTACCCATACATGGCAAAAGGACGTGGCACGGTAAGAGTTTTGCAAAAAAAAAATAACGGACTGGCATATTAATTGTGTCGCGTTCATTCGGGCTGGACTTACATTTTAAGCACGTGAATTAAGTTCGGGCTGAACTTATATTTTGAGCACAGAGTCCAATAAAAAGTTGTAATAAATTAGCACAGCACAAAAATATAAATAATTAATTAAAATATTTAAAAATTAGAAAGAATTAAGAGTTTACGTAATAAAAGTTCTATATAAGTTGAATATATTAATATTTTAAAATTTTTAATTAATTTAAATTTTTTAACAATATTTAGTTATGAGTTTGTATCATTTTTTATTGGATCAAGTAAATTTTATAAAAATATAAATATATTTAAATTTTATGAGTCAAATCAACATAACACTATATGTTTGTCAATTAAAATATTATTAGTAGAAAATTCATTAGAAATTTAAAAAATACAAACTTTATTCTTAATAATTAAAAATACCATAAATAACTCTTTTGAATATAAAACATAAATAGATTAAAATTTTGTATTTTGATAATTTTATCTATGTAATTTTAATTTAATTATCCTTTTTATAGCCAAATTACTTTTGCTTAAGTTTCATATGAACGTTATTATTATTTATTAAATCCACATAGACCAATGGATAAAATTATTTTCTCCAGTTAAAATAATTAATTGAATAAAGTAATATTATTTTTACTTAAAAAAATAAAAATTAAATAGACTTGCCGGAGAGCTTAAGTTAATATGCTTTGTATTATTTTTACTTATAAAAATAATTTAAATAACGTATTCATATCTTTATTTTTATTTAAAAAGTTAAATTTATATAGACCTACATGAGATTTGAGGTTTGCAGGGAGCATTTCTACTAAAACTTGAAAAACATTATCATTTTTATTTAATGAATTTTAAGTATTAAAATCAAACACTAAACCCTAAAGAATGGTCAATTCCTAGTTGCATTCGTTGAAATCAATAATTGATAAAATTTTGTTTTAACATGCCAATTTCATAACCACTGTGACACGTTAACTAAATTATATAGTAATTAGTATTATCACGTATTTGGGACAATATGGAATTGGATATAGTTGTTATTAAATTAATAAGCAATAATTTTTGTTTGGATATTTGTTCAAATTTAAACATAGGAGATATAAAATTTATATTGGCATTTTGCATTACAAACAAATCTTATTATATTATTAACTATATAGTCGTATTGTAACTAATTATAATAGTTATGTTATCAATTAAAAATAAATAATCAAATTGAATAACTACATAAACTACTATATTATTAATTTAAACTTGTAGTGAATGCTCATGGAACATTATTATTTGTTACTTAATACACAACATATTATTAATTAAATAAAAATATCATAATGATATTTACATAATAATTGCAGGCATAATTATTATTTTAATTTATTATCAAATATTATTGTGTTATAAATTTAGCACTATGAACATGGAAGAGTATTCCGCCAGTACCGAGAAAATAGTCCTACACTCCTTTGGAGAGGCATTTGTCAAGTACTGGAAATATTTGGACTAACATAAAATCACGATACTTCGCATCCCGCGCGCCAAAGTACGGCTTCGTATTCCTCTTTTTTCAAACTGTAGACAAGCAAACCTAGAAATAATAGTCATTTAATTGTTCGTCCTAGTTATTTCAAACATATAAATAACAAATAAGCAAATTATCAAAATATATCTTTTTAACGGGCCTTAAATTCATTCAGGAACATAACCGCATTAGTCACTTTCATCAGAAGTCCTCTCGTAAGGTTATGTATTCATAAACAACAGAAGATTCCCATATAATATGAAATGTGTAATAGTTCCTTGCTTCTAAACCAGACAGCAAACTGATAACAACTCCACAAT
Organism: Khaya senegalensis; assembly: GCA_032402905.1. Classification (NCBI taxonomy): domain Eukaryota; kingdom Viridiplantae; phylum Streptophyta; class Magnoliopsida; order Sapindales; family Meliaceae; genus Khaya; species Khaya senegalensis. The sequence continues at coordinate 3,133,146 of CP135540.1, read as the reverse complement.
TACTAGCCAAACCACAAAATAATTAAAAGCCCATACCTGTGAACGAAAACATCTCACCTGGATTAGTAGGATCCACACTAGTCCACATTTTACCAAACACACTAAGTTAATCAACTTTTTCAGCTTCTTCTGTCCCCAAAACCTCTCCAACAGGGTTATTGCTTGGGCCTACCCCATCACTCAAAGGACTACCGGCATTGTTGATTAAGTCTGTCGTCAAGGAGTTCATGTTAGGCAAACTAGAGATAGAACCAGGAACACGCTCATCTGATTCTTTTGGTTTATTAAGTACATGGCAGTGTGGACAGTAGTAAGTAATGAACGGGAAATCCTCCTTCCTAGCAAGTCCTGCATAGAAACAATAATACAAAACATTGTTTTCTTCAACCAACCACATTTCACGAAGACCACAATTAATTTTGGGGTTGTGCATGTGACTGCATTTGTGGTGCATGCAAGTTGGAATACACCGACTAATGGTATTTAACTCACCATTATGCATATGACAGTTGCCACATATAAGAGCATAAGATTGTGTAGGATCTTCACCCACAAGTAATGCAGCAATTCGAGCAATCCATCCTCCATTATTCATGGTAGACCCCTGAGGATAGTGATGATTGACAACCTGTTGATTATTCTCGGAAGTTTGAGGACCCTCCCTCCCAGCGGAATGAGAGGTTTCCTCATCAGAAAGTTGCAGTGGAGTGCTCCCTGCACTATTGGATAGGGTACGCAATTGCTTTCGACTCCGAAGACCGCTAGATGGCACAACCTCGACATCATTGCTCTTCCCCATTGGAACATTGAGTTTTGATTCATCCCCAACATACACTTTCAAGCCAGAATCTGCTCCCAGCTTCGATGCCAGGACAGTTGCAGCAGCAGCCTTTGCTGCTGGGTCGGGATCATATCTCTGCATAATAAAGAGATTATGCTTAGAACAATTCACAAATGTTGAAATAAAAATACCAGCATTTGCATAAAACTCCATTTCTTTCACAATGTACCTTCAAAAGTAAAAAATAACTGCTTTACAAAAAATGAGAACTTACACTTGATTATTTCTTTTGACCACACAATAACCATTTGCACCGGTAACTAATGTCCTTAATCCAATACAAGACTATATCATAGTACCGACTCTTAAGCTCATTTAATGTACCACAAAATTCTTCAAATTTCTCACTCTTGTCAAAGTTACCAGTTCAAAACAACATAAGGGTTTGTGAATAACCACCACCTGAATGAGTTGTTGAGTGGTGTAATAATTTGTCCTCTCTTTAAGTTCGTCAATTTTGGCTTGCCTCTCGGCCCGAAGTCTTTCCAAAGTTTTCTGGTCCTTATGCTCACCTATAAACATTAGATAAAACATAGGTTGATTAATACATCTATTCTTAAAAATCATATTATGAATACAGAGATCTTTAATAGCCCGTAACCATGACAGTTGCTATCCAAATTTAATCAATAGAAAGATGCAACTGTGGCCATTAAGTGCAGCATAATATTTTAGAGGGCATTAATTACGAGAGAGAGATGTAAAACCAATGAGATATTAGCAGCTTTCTAGAATGAACAAAAAGATTGCTATAAAAAAAACAGTTATAAAGTTAAAGAGGACATACACATCCTTGTGAAGCTCACAAAAGCCCAATAAGCAAGAGAAGATAAAACAGGCAAAAGAAACATTGGCAAAACTCGGATTGCCCTCATCTTCCAATCTAACTCCATTGATTTTGTTGTCATGATAGCATAAACAACTGCAATAAACTGAAAACTGATACAATATAAGGCAAACTATTCAAAATTAAGACGACAACAGTAGCAAGCATCAAGTTAATGGATTATGGTCAACCCACATGTTTTGAAAAGGATAAAATGATTAAGCCACTATAATCTCAAACTTTCAATGCAAATCATCCACAATTTGTTTTGTTGATATGAAAGAAAAAAATTTAAACAAGAGCCAGGAGGAAAAATAATCATAATAGTGAGACGAATAAAGAAAATTATTTAAGCATGAGCAAGCAGAGGATGATAATCATTACAGTTAGAACTTAGAGGAGCCTCAAACACATAAAAAATCACTATTTCTCAGTCAAAAGACCAATTGTAAAACCAAAAACATTCAAATCATTGCTTGACTGCAACTCAGCATCCTTAACTCATTTGCCAATATAAAATTTGTTATAAAAGCAATGAAAACTTAGTAAACTTCTTAATAAGCATGAAAGGAAAATTCTCTGGTCATAAACCTGTTAAAGTCAACCCAGAGTGGGCATTAAAGTTTGTGTAGACATCTAAAATAATGAAAGAACACGGGGATATTATACAATTATCAGTTTCATCTGTCATTTAGTAAAAACTTAATTTCTAAAATACCATGCACACAAAATATAAAAACTTTTGATTGTTATGACTGAGTTTTTGCTAAATGGCTGCTAAAGAAACTGTTACTTGTAAACAAAGACTCATTATTGGAATCACAGGATATTTTCACAATCCTTCCTACAAATATCAAACCAAATAATTTGATCTTTTGATCAAATTATTTGGTTTGATATTTGTAGGAAGGATTGTGAAAATATCCTGTGATTCCAATAATGAGTCTTTGTTTACAAGTAACAGTTTCTTTAGCAGCCATTTAGCAAAAACTCAGTCATAACAATCAAAAGTTTTTATATTTTGTGTGCATGGTATTTTA
>CP135540.1:3118361-3130187 GCA_032402905.1 Khaya senegalensis | reverse complement strand
AATAACATATTTAATAATTTATTATTAAAAATTAAAAAATAAATATTTTAATTTTTTAAAATAAAATAAATTTATAATAAAAATAAATATTCACATAATTAAATTTATATGAGGGTAAAATTAAAAATTAATATTTTAATAATAGTAAAACTGTAAAATATTCTATTTTTTACTCTTATAATATGGATTCCTCACTAGTTAAAAAAAATCCATATTCTTTCACCTTGAGAAAAAAGGACTTCTCTTTTCTTTACTTTTCATTCATTTTTTGTAAAAATAAATAAAGTAATTCAAATTACTCCATCTTTTTTTTTTCATTTTCCCATTCTTTTACTAAAAATAAATACACCCTAAATTTATTTCAATATCTGTCATTTAGAAAATATTTCTACATTTCTAATTTAAATTTATGATTGCAGATTTACAAAAATGTCATACAAATAAATTGTTGATTGAATCAACATTATATGTCATTATCATAGTCTTACTTACCCCTTTACCCTTTTCATTGTCAGCCAGTCACTAACAATTCACAAATCAAGTGGAGCATTTACCCAGTCACATAAAATAAAGAAAAAACAACAATGCAAATGCAAATGAAAGGAGTGGTTAAAGCTTCAACAAGAACAAAAACAAGGGTGACATTATTATGGTTATTTTACTTGCCTAAGTAGTCAATAAACTTACAATTGACTTGCTTTTATGTGAAAATTCTTAGCACCAAAGTATTATTGCATGAGGTAACAAAAACATGAGACTTTTAATTGAGTAGATAGGGTTATGTTTTTTGCCTTTTTATTTTATTAAAAATTAATAAAATTCATAAGTTATGAATTAAAAGTGATGAAATCATCACCATTTACAGTATGGAGTTTATAATATTAGGGGTTTAGGGGTTTTAAGTTTCGAGATTCAAGATTCAAAAATTCAGATTTCAGGCCTAGGGTGTGAGCTTTTGGGTTTTTAGTGTGGAGTTTTGGATGTTAGGTCTCGAGTTTCATAATTTTAAGAATTTGAGATTTGGGGGTTCAAGGTTCGAGGTTTAAAGTTTAGGAATTTGAGGTATAGGAGTTAGGGGTTTAGGGTTTGAGATATAAGGATTAGGGTTTTAGGGTTTGTGGTTTTGAAATTTTAAGTTTCTAATTTGGAATTTAGAGTTTAAGATTTAGCAAACAAAAACGCATTTCTCACCGAATAATATAGAACTTGAATAACTTGTATATGCTCATAATAAATATATACCAAAAACACATTTCTCATCCAATGATAGCGAACCACCAAACACATCTTCTATGCTATCATGACATATACCAACACATCCAATGGTTACAAAAGTCAAGGCTAGAATTTTTAAACCCAAAACCTACCTTACAATTGAAAACATAACCATACTTAAAAATACAACCTAAGTACTTACCAATCCTTTATGAAAACAGGCTATAAATGAATAATACAATGCATTGATCCAAAATAACACATGATCTTTAGTGCCATACAATATAGATCAGAAACTAATAAGGAACAAGTAGGTTTAAAAAGTGAAGGAAAATCTCGATGATTTAGTAGTTAGATTGAAAGCTAGATTGATGGTTACAGGCATAGATTTTAATGAAACCTATGACCCTATGGTTAACACATCAACAATAAGAATAATTATGAACTTAACAGTGCATTTCAAATAGAAATTAAGGCATGTTGATGTGAACAATGCATTCTTAAATGGAGAGATTTTAAAAATAGTCTATATGGTTCAATCACAAGGTATGGTAGGCTTAAATAAGCCAAATCATGTATACAAGTTTTGAAAAACCCTTTATGAACTCAAACAAGCTCCTAAAACTTGGTTTAATAAACTAAAATCATATTTACTTAATTAGAGTTTCAATTGCTCAAAATTTAATTCTTCTCTTTTCTTTAAGAATCAAGGATATGATCTAATTATAATATTGATATATGTTGATGACATTATGGTTACTGGAAGTAGAAATGATCAAATTGAGAAAATCATCGAAGACTTGAATATAATCTTCTCCTTAAAGGACATGGGACTACTGCATTACTTTAAGGGAATCTAAGTTGAGAGATCTAAAGAGTGCCCATTCATGTCACAAACTAAATATATAAAAGATCTCTTAGGAAGAGTAAACCTAGAAGTATGCAAAGCTGTTAACACACTATTGAATTTTGGTGTAAAACTCAGTAAGAAAGAAAGGTTTCAATTCTTAGATCCAACTCTTTAGAGGAATGTCATTGGATGTCTTTAATATGTCACCTTGACAATGCCTTACATATTTTATATAATGAATAAGTTGAGTTAATACATGTCAAGCCCTTTCCAATCTCACTAGTTCGCTAACAAAAAGGTCCTTAAATACCTTAAATAAACTATTGATTTTAGTTTTGAATTTTACCATACAACAGACATAGCTCTTATTGCTTTTACAAATGCAGATTAAGGAAGCAATATAGATGATAGAAAATCTATATGTGATTTTTGTGTTTACATTAGAGAAAATCTCATTACTTGGAGCTCAAAGAAGCAATGTATAGTTGCAAGGTCAAGTGTTAAAGTAGAATATAGAGTTTTAGCCTTTGTTTCAGTAGAACTTATTTGGATTTCTTCATTATTCAATGAACTAAATATAGAATTCTCTAAAACACTAGTGATCTGGTGTGATAGTCTTAATCCATAGCAATAGCATCAAACCATGTCTTCCACGCAAGAACCAAACATGCCAAAATTGACATTTCTTTTGTTAAAGACATGGTGAATTCTGGCAAGCTAAAAATCAGGTATATACCTTTTAAAGATTAGATAACTGAATGCATGATAAAAGCGCTGCCATTTTTTAAATTCTCATGCTTTAGAAACAAGTTTAAAGTTCTTCCAAAAACCTTGAGCTTGAGGAGGGGTGTTGAAGAAGAAAATAACATTGAAAAAGAGGTCATTGTAGGAAAAGTTTTGTACACCAGCTTATTGAAAGAAGGAGACAACATAAATAGCTCACTAATGTAAGGACAAGAGGAGAATATACTTGATAGCGACTTGGACACTGTAAAGTTTGTAAATTGTTAGAATGATACCATCACATGAAAAGATATGCTTGGCTTTAACAGAATTCAATCTGAAAGTTGTAATTCATCCATTTGTATTACAGTTGCAAGGCTATGATCATTAAAATTTTTTTACTTTTCTTAAAAAGTAATTAACCTGTGTATATAAAAGTATTGTACATTATTTTTCATAAGAGTTTAAGAAGAAATACAAAAAAACAGAGCCAACGTAGCTTGTAAAATTCTTCTTCTTTATTTTTTTAAGTAGTAATATGTTATCTATTTTTTGTAAATTTTATTTTTTAAAGAATTTGCTTTGAAAATATTTTGATTAAAAGCTTTCTATCACTTTCACTAGGAATTGTTTTCTCGTTTTGTTATTGAAATAGAGGCGAATTACATACAGACGGTACTCTATAATTGACTTCATTCAGTATCAAAAAGGTACCATTGTGTGAAGAATCAGAATATAAGGATAATGGTAATATAGAATGAATTAAAGGCAGTTCAACAAGTAAATGCATCAGCCTCTAAACATCAGGCCCACAATAATTGATAAGTTCGATAATAACTTCATTGATATACCTTATTAGATTCCACAAACCAGAGATTGAGAAATTTTTGCTATATAATGCAATTCAATTTGGAAAAAGAGTAAAAAAATAGTGAAATATAATAGATCATAACAAATTTTCATACAAGACAATAAGTAACAAATTAAATAGCAATTATATTTAAATTTAGATTATCCAATGTCTACATTGCCTTGTACTTCAGCACATGATAGAATTATTAGAGTATGATTATGTTTTAAATCTCCTTTCATTTCACTACATAAACAATTCTTGAAAGGGAAACAATAAGAAGAAGAACAATATGAATTTTATTCATTTATGTTTTACAATACACAAGTTATTATTGTCATTTTAATTTCACGAGACAGGAGTTACCATCATCCCTGCAATGCATGGCAAAGCATATTCACCTTTACTATGAACAATATTGCTTCGCAAGAAAAAATATAAGAGTAGCTCACTTTGCTTGCATAATGAGTGTAGCTAGAAAGGGTATCATAAACTTTAAAGGAATATCCAAATGAAAAGAAACAAAAGCCCCTAAAGGAAGAGTAGGCTACAAAAATTCTAATTCATGATTAAAGATAAGTAAGATTGGACGTTTTTGTTTAACAAACTCCGAATTCTCCCCTTATTAATAAATTAAAAGTGACAAAATGGAATGTTGATGGAATCAAATTCAACTCGTGAATAAAATATTCAAATCATAAAATTATTTGATTAGTTAATTAAAAGGTTCTTGCCTAGATTCGTTCATACCGTCTTCCCTCCTTCGGTGGTGGCAAGAAATAAAATTTTTAAAATTCTAAAATCAAAATGTAAGGTTCATTTAATTTGTGAGGCCAAGTCCAAATTGTGTAACCATTTTCTTTTTTTTAATAAATTTTTTTTTTTTGTCAATGAAAAAAAGTAAAATAATATCATGGATAATATAATATACTCAAAAAATACATAAAAATTAAATCATATCATTTTGATACTTTTCAAATATTTAAATATTAAATATTTATAAATATTTACAAATATTTATTTGCACTTATATTTATATTAAATTTATTATGTATGTTTATTTTTTTAATTTGTTCTAACTTTGTTAAGAAATATAATAACAAATTAAAAGATATTCTGCTAAATTGCCATCACTAGATTGAAAAGCAACGGGGTGGAAGAAAAATGCCAAACCAATATTTCAGAAACCCATAACCCAAGTCCAGAAGTCGGCCACATTTGACAAATATGAACGGAGACGGTACGGGTTGAAAAAGAGCCCGTGTTTTGAAAACCCTTAACCCAATCGTAAAATTTGATTCACGAGGACCAATTCCAAATGGGTCTTATTTAGCAAAAACAAACATAGAAACAACAAGGGGTGGAAAGAAAGCCCAACCGGTATTTTGAGAACCGATAACCATAAACTAGATATACAATTTCACTATATATTTCACGTTATTATATATAAATCTCTATTCAAATTCCACTCTAGGCATATAAACTTGTACAAATAATAACATATAAAATTTTAATAATATAATACTTTCATATCTAATTTTTGAAAGATATCACACATCTTAGATAGGCAAATAAAAATTAGATTTTATTCATATATAAAAATAAAATAAATAAATATCTCCTTATAATTATTTAATTATATTTTAAAAGATAATATCATATCAATTTTTAAGATGGAATTTTTTTTCTACGGCCATATTAATTAATTTGTAGGAGATTTTGTATATATAATGTTATTAAAATTTTAATTTTTTTTTTTTAAAAAAAACAAGGAAATGGTTGGTACGATGCGCATGGTAAATGAAGTGTGGACTTTAGAATTTGGGCTTGGATCTAAACCACGCGTAATACTTAGCACAACGCAAAGATCCATAGCCGAAACCCGAAAGACAATACTCGAACGGACCCGGTTTATGCGAGTACGGGGCTACGGGCTAGGTCTGGTTCTCTTTGCCTACGATTAAAAAACAGTAACAGTAACTCGGACCTGTTTGATACAAACGATAAGCTTTTGAGCTCCATTGACATTTTATCCAAAAAACGGAAGCATTTAATAATAAACACAAATGATATAATCCACGGCATCATCCGAAAACAAAAGATTAAACTCTTCCCTCTCTAAGCTGTAGGTTGTTTGATTGAGATAGACGTAGGGTTTAGCAGCAAAGCAGAAATTCGAGAAGAAATAATGAGCATAGAGCAAAGAAAAAACGGAGTCATCAATTTGCTTAATGTGCCACAGAAGGCCATAAAGGAGGTGCAGATTAAGTGGAAGGAGTTGGAGAATGGTTACAAGTACTGGTTGGCCAAGCAGTCCTGGCCGGTCGAGGCTGCCGTTGTGACTGCCACCACCGCAGCCAACGGTGCAGCAATTGGAGCATTGTTGGGAACTCTTGCCAACGATCTCTCTTCCTCTTTTCCCGCTCCTCCCCCTCAGGCATCCCTCAATCCCGAGGCCATGGCCCCCCTCAAGCAAGTCCAGGTCTTCTTCTTCTTTCTCTCCGATTGGTAATCAACCTTATCTGCGTTATTTCGTATAAATTATTGATAAATTAATTTAATAGTTAACCTATTTGTAATTAAATTATCAGGGTTAAGTTCTAATACTTGCTTAGGTATACTGAAGAAACAATTTCAAATCGTGCTGTGAACTCTAAGCTGTGTAATGACATAAAATTGTTTTCAAGTTTTGCTTATTATCTGATTGTTTTGTATGACCAATCGAAATAACTAAGGTTTTCTAAATAATATTATATTAATCAGAATTCTACTTATCCTACAGGCTGTCGCTGGGGGTCCCTTGGTCCAAGCTCGCAACTTTGCTGTCATCACAGGTGTCAATGCTGGTATAACTTGCGTCATGAAGAGACTGAGAGGCAAGGAGGATTTGCAGTCTAGGTGACCTCTTTATTCATTCTATTTTTCTCCTTTCTCTGTCCTCCACATTCGTAAGTTAGCTTTCATGGTTTTATGAAGCCCTTTAATTGTATCTTTTCACCATCTTTTTCCTTCAACTTGTTGTTTTGGCACTGCTGGGATATCTGGCTTCCATATTGAGTGGATGCATCAACATAGGTTCTCTCTCTCTCTCTCTCTCTCTATATATATATATATATTATAATTTACCACCAACCCATGCCATTCTATCCATCCCACGCACTAGTAGAAATTAAATATAATCTCCCTAAGGTGATCAGATGACTAATTTTTTTAAGTTAAATATTGAATATGAGGATAAATTTGCAAAATGAATAAGAATTCTTTCAATGTTTAACAGCATTGATATCTCACACTAATCACTAGTTCCTTTACCCATTGACCTTCTTCTGCACTTGGAAAGGGGAGCTGCAGGAGAGAGTTTTTGGATAACTGTTTTTGTATCTCCAACAATGGTTATGTGACAGATTTGTTTTACAAAAATGTCCACAACAAACTTTTAAACTTTTTCTAGTTTCATGTTGTTTTTTAGAGTAACTAATCTATGCTACGTGCATATTTTTTCTGCATTTATCTTTGCAGTAGAGGAGAGTATTCCCTTAGAAAGATGGTGGAAGCAAAGTTCAATGATCGTCTGAATTAGGGTTGGAGCAAAGATTTTGTTGTGGTGGAGGCAATTTATGATTAATGATAAGATACAAACTCATAGCAATAGTAGGAAATATGAGCATTTAAAAATTTATTAATATTTTGTTTTATTTCAATATCTTTATAACAGCCCTTTTAAAACGTTTTCATGCTCAACTAAGTATATTTTTGCTACATGTATAATCAAGCTTATATGTGGGGGGCTTATTTGCAACTGACCAAGGTTTCAATATCAATGCGAGACAAGTTTGGTCTAGTTGCCTTTGTTCTGCCTCGAGTAATTTTTGTTGATATTTTTAGTGTTTTACACTTTGATCTATACTTGTAAAGCTTTGAGCTAAAAGAGAAAATGACCTACCTTCGAGAATCTTTTCTAATTGTTAGGGATAAATAATATTGTTACCTTGAGCAGACATGTAATTACTGCAAGAGGGGGTTTATGTGACTTGAAAGTGTACAGGAAATTAGAGTGATTAGAAAACAAATAAATAGTGATTTAGATACTCAATATTTGAAGTTAACCCACCAAATTCTCAAAGCTTCAAGAAACCTTTAGGAGACTTTTCTGTTATGAAACCAATTCCAAAAATACCAATATTTTACCAACTTTCCAATTGCCAGAAGCTGACCTTTGCTATCATTATAAACCTCCCCAATCACATGTTTGAAGTTTTAAGAGTAAGGTTGTTCTTAAACATTAAACTAAGTTTACAAGTAAAGATAATATTATGTGTAAGGATAGTCCTAATGATTGAACCTCTTTTCTAAAGTGAGGATGTTTTTAAGAGTGCAAAAGATGGTAAGATTTGTAGATAACATTATTGAGGCTTGGAATTTACTGATATTAGGATATCTGTTTTTATTTAGAATTTTAAGTGTGGTTTCAATTTTATTTATATCTTGGTTGTATGTCTTGGCTTTGTCAGAATTTAAATGGTTGTGATAGATGGAACAGAGAAATACTTTCTCCCTTTTTTGTCACAATTTCCTTTCTTTTTTCTATTTTCTGCCCTCCCTTTCTATTGTCTGGCTTTCTGTCAGGATCATCACAAGCAATTTACAGGTGGTTAATGTTGATATGTATCTGGCAACATGGCACAAGCTTTGTATGACTTGAGCACGTCAGGCATCAATGCACTTGCTGTGTCTCTTTTAAATTCTTAATGAAGTTATAAAGCTTACATATTAACATTTTTACTCTTTCTTTTGATCAAACCTTGAACGTTTCACCTAATTTTCATGTCCATAATTTTTGACTACTATAAGACAAGAAATCAAGACTCTTTCCTTCTCTATTTCTTTCTTTTTCTCTTTTCTCTGTTCCGAAATGTGCTGTGGTGATTTATTGGTTATGCATTTGATCCAGGTTCTTATTTAAGATTGTGCATTCCTACTTGACTTTGTGTAACTTAAGATTATTAAATTACTTTTGCAGTGTGGCAGCAGGTTTTGGTTCTGGAGCTATGTATTCATTAGTGAGTGGTATGGGTGGTGGTAATGCTGTAACTTCTGGACTTTTCTTTGCAGCTATTCAAGGTGGCTCTTACAAGGTAAGAACTGATCATTGTGAGGAAGGATTTTATAATTTCAGTAGAAGTTCAAAGGGCACAGCATGTTCAACTCTGTGTTTTGAGCATTTCAGTGTATGGATAAATATGGAGAGGAATTTTAATCAGTCTGATGAAATGACAAAATGACATGCTGAACATTGAATATCAGTGGCAGCTGAAAATTATCATCTATAAATGAGATTTCAATATTGTCTTAGTTTTGAATATTCTGTCATGGGTCTATCTTTATTTATCTTATTTATGAAGAGAACAAATTTTATATGATCATTCAGATAAGTGAGATGTGGCAATCATCCCATCGGCCACCAGCTGATGATGTGTACTATTCCAAAACAAGAGTCATGCTAAATACGCTTGGCCTGCAGAAATATGCTAAAAATTTCAAGGATGGCTTGTTAACAGATAACACACTGCCTTTGCTAACTGATAGGCAAGTTGTTAAATCTTTGCTGATTAATTTATTACTGCATCTGTTATGCACTGTTGAGATGGCCTCAACTGCCATGATGTGTTTCAGTGCCCTTAGGGATGTGCGTATCCCGCCTGGACCAAGACTCCTCATTCTTGATCACATCGAGAGGTCTGTTAAATCTTCAATGAATAATACAGTTGTCCCGTGAATCATTGTCTCACTTGTGATGTAATTTGTCTTTAGGAACCCAGAGCTGAAAAAGAAGCGATGAAGTTGTGGCTGAACTGTTGTCAAACCAGTCAGTTTAGCGTTGAAGAGAACCTTTATGGGGATTTATTTCAGGGAAATAATATATTTTGTTTTCGGCTTGTCCTTATGGCACAATTGCAGTTTGAATGCTGGTATATTTTCTGTAAACAATTCGATAGAGCTTTAAGTTATGCTTTAATTTCATCTGCTATTGAATGAGCTTTTAACATTATAAATTAGTCGTTTCTTCTGGCAGGATCATTTAGCGATGACGAAATTATTCTATTGTGGAGTAATACTAAATTAATGATAATTCTTAAATTGTGAAAATATGTTATTGGAGCAACGTGTGTTCACGTGGTTTCGATGGACAGCGCCTTTAATGCACGGCGCCTCAATCTTCCCAAATGTACCGGAGTCATGTTTGTACGCAGAATTTTTGTTTCTCTCTCTCTTTTATTTATTTTTTATTTCACCGTTTCTCTTGCCAATTACAAAAGACGCTGTTTTGAAGCACCCAACCAAGTCAATCTCTCGGCAAACGTTACATTAGCAAACACGCTTATAAACTATCATGTCTTATTGGGATTGATTATAATATATTTAATGTATCATTGCATTTTTTTTTTTACATATAATTTTACGTTTTAAATTTTAGATGTAAGAATATGTAGCACACTTCTCTGTATCTCCTCCGTCTACAATGCAAAAGGCTTTTGTAGCCAAGTTGATTTTGACTCTTAGCTTGTACATTCATAAAAGATAACAATAAAAATAAAAGTCAAAAGAGTTTGCTTTTGTTAAATAAAAGTTGACAGAAATACTGTGAGGAGAGCGTCAAGTTTCAATGGTTAGTAATATTAAAGGAAATGAAAAAGAGTCAATAAATCGTGACCATCAAAATTTATACTTGTTGCATAAATTCTGACCATCCAAGCTTATAAGTCTTGTAGGTATTGTGATTACAAAAATATTAAAAAAAATTAGGGTAAAATTCTAATACTGAGTCAATAAATCCTAACCATCCAAGTTCACAATAATCACTTGGAATAAAATTATAAAAGGTTAGAAATTAAATTAAAAAAAAATCAATAAACAAGAGCAGTAACTAATTTTATCTTGTATAGGAATGAGATATTCTTAAAATTTATAAGAATTGGACATATCTTTTATAGAGAAGACAATGACCTCGATAACAAGTGGGCCACTTATAGTCACATATTGAGTTATTTTTTAAGTCTTCCTTTGAGTGCTTGCGGTATATTCTGAAGAGATCCACTCCCTCCAGTATAGTTTGGACCCCGCTCCCTCTTTTTCTAATGAAAGGTAGATATACTATCCGCAAATTCATGAGGCCCAAGACCTCTCATTTGGACGCCTGTTAATTGTAGTTTCTTTCAAAAATTCTGAGTAACAAATAAGGATTAAGGGACTTGATGAAGCTGAGCTAGTTTGGTATTTGAAAAGAATGATATGAAATGTTATGAGATGTAAATGATAATTGCCAGTAATTCCGATTGATCGAAAGAAAAAGATATAATAAATTTTCGCCATTAATTACACACAAAAAAAAAAAATCTCGACCTCTTCGCATAAGAGTCGAAATCGATCAGAATTTAGATCACGTAAACCTTGTTCTACTGCTCATTACAAGCTTTTGATACGATCACAATTCACAAGACAGACACACGCACGCACGCAGCCAATTCTATCCAATCCAATCCAATCCAACCCAACTAAAGAGAAATCTTCTGGAGGAATTGGTGATCCTGGGACTGGGATAGCTGATTCGTAAGGGAGAGAATGTGAGCGTGATAGACACGCGCCTGGTTGACGGCCTCGGCCTCCAACTCACCGAGCTGTGAACAGAGTCTCTCCTCCGCGTCCTCCGCTAAACGCAATCTCTCCCAGGTTCTCTGAAGCTCCAGCCTCATTTGCTCCTCTCTTTCTTTGCTCTTCTTCAGTTCTCTTTCCAGCTCCTCATTTCTCTTCTTCAGATCTTGTTCCTTCTCGTTCACCATTCTCGCATCCATTGTTGGAGCCATTTCTCTCCTTTTTGTGTTCTTCAATTGGATCAACGGTTCAGCAATCAACTTCTCTTTATAGCCTTCAACATGCTATGTCCAGGTTCAATGTATCTAGCATTCACCTCCTTTTTTATTTTATTTTATTTTTCTTAATTTGATGTTAACTTTCACCGGTACTATCTGATAGTTTCAACAACACCGCCACGTTCGCTCGTGTTGACTTGTCATTGCTTGCGTATTTTGCTTTGTTATTTAGTCTTGCGTGATTGCTTGGCTTGCGTGTATGGTTTGATATAACTGATTAGTCCTTTTTCCGGTAGGCATTATTATTATTATTATTTTTT
>CP135540.1:3105536-3117861 GCA_032402905.1 Khaya senegalensis | reverse complement strand
TAATTTTAAATGATAATATTTTTTAATTTATATATTATTAAATTATTATTGATACAAGATATGTCTTCATTATTAAACGAAATCAAACTCTGGTACTTAGTAACTCTATTGTAAATATAATTGAATTAACAAAATAATACATTAATAAAAGTTAAAAAAAAATTGTAAGTCCATATTGCTCTATAATCGATTTGACATAGGTTTAAGAAAAGTATAAAAATTTAGGGTTTGGAGGAATGAAAGCAAACTAGGAGGGCTTGGGGGGGTGGGGGGTGGTAAGGATAGAAATATTAATAAATAAATGAAGAAATAAGATGTTGGGGAGGATGGTTTGAATTGGAAAGGAAGGGTCCCACAACAACAATGGAAGTCAGATTTATTGGAATCTCAAAAAACATATGATTAAAGCCTGCATGAGTTCAATTATTGCAATGATCCCAAAAGCATGACAAATCTGACCTCTTCACCTCTTCCTCCTCCCCCCCCTCTCTACATTTACATGCATTATTTATTTTTATTTTATTTTATTTATTTATTTTTACCCCCCTTTCCTTTCCTATCCTTTTCTTCTTTTTAAGTCTTCCCACGCGCAACGGGACCACCCCACATCACGTGAGAGAATTATCTCCTACTCTTACTCTAATTTTATTTTTTAATAATTTATAAATAAATATATAAATTTTATTTTATAAACCTATAATTAATAAATTAAAATTCTCTTTTAATTTTTTTTAAATTTTTAATAAAATAATAATACATAATATAATTAATAATAAATAATTAAAATTATATTTTATAATATAAATTTAAAATTTTAAAATACAATCTTAACTATTACTTATTAGTTGTATTACATATTAATATTTACTTAAATAAATTATAAAATAATCCTAATTTATAAGAAATAAGGTAAGATATATGTTTTATCTGGCTTCAAATTTTTTGAAGGAAAGACACACGAGGATGACCTAGTCTTGGACTCATAGGATACCCAATTTCTGCCTTTGTTTTTTTTTTTTTTTAATCAAAGCTTGGATAATTGGTTATTAATGTGAACAACCTAAAAGAAGGAAAAGAAGATTGACTCTTTACATTAATACAAATTGGAATAGTTAATGTTGGTCATGGTCTCTTTGTCTGTCTGCCTAATCAAACGGTAGTTGCTGTTGTTGTTGGTCAAATCTCATTTCCTAATTATATGTCTGACTTGACTCCTCTTTCTTCCTTTCTTTCTTTCTTTCCAATGTTTTTCCCTGTTCACATTTCACGCTTAATCTCAGTAGTTAATTACTAATTAATTAAACAAAGCTTTATTAGTTTAGTTTCCTTCCAATCTACCCAATAGCTTTTTGCCACTTGTAAGAAATTATGCATCTGGTTGGTAATCCAATAGAGTCATTCCTTTTCAAATTGTGTCACTAAATAATTATAAAATTGGAAAAAAAAAAATGATTAATGATATATGGGTCCCTATGTTTCTACTTTTTTAATAAACAATAGTATACATAATCCATTTGTATCAAATAAGTCCCCACTTCCAGCGATAAAAAATAAGGATTTATTTGTGAATATGTAAAATGTTTAGGGATTCAGATGATTTGAAGCAAACAAAACAAACAGTGCTTACTACAAGCCAAATAATTATGTTTGGTAAGAAAACAGATTATGACATTAATCACTTTCTCTTATCATGATGATCATGATAATAAAACAGTTTCCATCAAGAATACAACTACTTACTCAGATGATCTGAGTCGTTGGATTATTATGCCGATGATGATGATGATGATGAAGATGTGGCCCCTGTTTGGTAAGCATAATAATTTAGCAACATCAATGAGATCAAGTAATTATAATGATCACATATTTAATAATTAATATAAAAATTTACACATCAAGTATTTAATAATTAATTAACACATTCTGCTGTGGAAAAGTGTTGCCAATTGCCTCCCTTATAATTATTTTTTTATTTTTTTTTATTTTTTCAAATAATTTAAAGAGGTAGTACACAATGATAATGTTGTCCAAGTAATAATCAAAGCATACCCACATCACAATTATAATTATAATAATAATAAAATTGAATAATTTTGACTTATTAGAGAACAAGAAAGCATTTTGATTTGAGCAACAAAAACTCTTTATCAAGAGTACTGCACAAAGCAAAAGCAGTGGCAGCAGATTAATCACTTCTCCCCTCTCTCTCTCTCTCGTGTATGAACCAGTGTATATTTATATTGATTCACGTGCGTTTGTCAACCTGGAATTGTCGGTCAATCTTTACTCCAACAAGGCAGAAATAAAATAAAAAGGAGTGTTCGGATTGTTTTCTTGCAGGTTCTGAGATTTTGTCTATAAAATAATTCGGACAGGATTTTATGTTTTAAGTTTCAGGTTTTCTTTGTCAACCAAAGCATTCAATTCGAATCGATACACCATTGGGTGTTTTTTTCCTTTTTTCTTTTGTCTGAGCAAAAATGGAGCTTGCTTTGAGCTTAGGCGATGCTTCGAAGCCGTTTTCTGCTTTTCTTGACAAGTCTTCGAAGATGTCAAGCAAAGATCTAGGGTTTTGCATGGGATTAGGAAATGGATTTGGTGGAAAATCGGAGGAGAAAGGAGAGAATCGGGAAGAATATGATAGAAAAGTTCCATCTGATTCACGGTCGCCTGTTCAGCTTGATCTTCTTCCTTTCTCTCCAGTTCCTCGTAATCAGCCTGCAACTCAGCTTGGCTTTCCATGGCTGACCGATAATCGTAATACCCTCTTGCCCTAGTTCTTTCCAATCATATTTCTTTTTCTTTATGTTTGGTTGCTGAGAAATCAAAGCGAAAATTTTTGTCCAGAAAGTCGTACCTTCCATTTATTTTCATTTGATTTTCCACGGTTTTCTTAGCAACCAAACACGGACTGTATCATTTTGTTAGGGTTTTGAAGGTCCGAGTATCTGTGGGTATTATAAACTTCTTTTTTGGCTCGCTCTAATTTATTCTGCTGCAACTTTGCTCCAGTGATGTCTGAACCGGGTTCAACAGATGTTCAAGGAAGAGGGCTAGATGTGAACAGGTTTCCGTTGGCGCTGACAGAGGAGGTTGAGGAGGGGACGACGGCTCTGTCATCTCCAAACAGTACTACGGTGTCCTCTTTCCGAATGGACTTTTGCATAAAAAATGGAAGCAGTCGCTCATCAAACAAGAGAGATTTGGAACTCGAAACCCATTCAAGAGCGAGCGACGATGAAGAAAACGGGTTAACTCGGAAGAAACTCAGACTCTCCAAAGAACAATCTGCTTTCCTTGAAGAAAGCTTCAAAGAGCACAACACCCTCAATCCTGTAAGTAAAACCCAGAAAATAAATTCTATTTATTCATTTATTTATGTATTAAATATTCATAATTTTCATATTTGCAGAAGCAAAAACTTGCTTTGGCAAAACAATTGAATCTTCGTCCTCGCCAAGTAGAAGTTTGGTTTCAGAACCGGAGAGCAAGGTATTTATTATCAATTCAAAATATTTTCAGAAAGTGTTGCGGACATAATTACAGAATTAAATTTTGGAAATTGTTTTTAAAATTGCAGAACAAAGTTGAAGCAGACAGAAGTAGATTGTGAGTATTTAAAGAGATGTTGCGAAACATTGACAGAAGAAAACAGGAGATTACAGAAAGAACTGCAAGAATTAAGAGCTTTGAAAACTTCTCAACCTTTTTACATGCAACTTCCTGCCACCACTCTCACTATGTGTCCATCTTGTGAGCGCATCGCCGCCACCACCGCCGCCACGGCGGCCGCCAATAACTCCTCTATTTCATTACAACTGGCAAAGCCTAGATTATTCTCATTTTCTCAAGTGCCTCAAACTCAAGCTTCACAGTCTACTTCTTGAAAACAAAAGGATCAAAAACAAAATCAAAAGAAAAACATATATATGTGAAGCTTTTGTAATTTTATTTTAAATTTTTGGCTTGAATTAATTAATATTATTTTTATTTTTTTAATTTAATTATCTATATTAGCTTTGTGAAAAGATTGTAAGAGTTGATATATAGTTTTTTGACTAACAAGATGATGAGAAAGTGGAAGAATTTATTTTTTATTTTGGTTTGAATATGAAATTTATATCTAAATCTTTATTTTCTATTTATTAAGTGTACTTCATCTATATTCTTTAGTATATAATATAGTGTGTAGATTTATTTATTACAACTTGTTTTTTGCAATATATATTCTATATAGGTTATCTAAATTTTCACGTGAATTAAAAATATAAATTTTAATTAATATATTAGTTTAAAAGTATTTTTTATATAAGTTATTTTTTAAAAGTGAACTCAATTTAAAGAATTGATTTGAATTATATTAAATAGATATAAATATCGTATAAGAAATAGATATACCATTTTATATATATTATTCTTTTATAATTTCTTTTAAATATGAATCTCAAATATTTATGAATTTATATATTTTATGGTAATATTTAATTTATAACTAAAATTTTTAATTAATATAAATTTTGTGAGGACGGTAATTTTACTTAAAATGTCAATTATTTTAATTTTTAAATTTTAAATAATATAACTTGTGAGAATTTTTAAAGAAAAAAATATGGTATAATAAGTGTCATGTAAGTTGAAATATAAAATTTCTTATAAATTTAAGAAAGTGTTATTATTGATCTTTGTTGATTATTTCCATTGTGATTAAAATGTGAGATATTAGATAATTGCATTTAATCCTAAACAAGAATTATGATAATGTATTTTAGCCTTACCGGTGTGACAATTAGTTGGGTTCAAGAAAGGAATAATGATGTTTAGTTGATTAATCAACTTAATTAATTGTTAAAAGGATTGTTCAACTACCATCCGAATAATCGTGCTATCATTTATCTTGTGAATATTATTACTTTTCCCATATGCAAACCAATCGAAAAAGACATTAAATAAAACAAAATTAGAGATCGCAATCCTCTCTTTAGTTAAAATATCAGCTTTACAATTAATTATTCTGTCAATCAATTATATGTATAGATATAATTATCCTCAATAATACAAGTAAATTTATCTAAAATAAATCAATTAAATATAATTAATCAAGAAAAACTTCATAATTTTACCACTCAAAAAAATACATAAATCGCTATTTGTTAATGACAAATACCACTATTGTACCTTAATCATTTAATGGTATCAAGCTATATACACATTGTATTGCTCGTTACCATCAATATAATTGAGGGTCTAAGACAGTTATATTTATGGACAAGAATTCTTTTATTGTCTTTTTTATCGTTGATTTTTTTATCAGATGTTGTTACCATCAATATAATTGAGGGTCTAAGACAGTTATATTTATGGACAAGAATTCTTTTATTGTCTTTTTTATCGTTGATTTTTTTATCAGATGTTGACCCGTGACATATATTCATAATTAATAGTTGAGTTATATTTTAATTTTTAATTTTATATTTTATAATATAAATTAAAAATTTTAAAATATAATTTAAACTATTAATGTCACGTATCAATATTTAATAAAATTAAAGATAGAAAAAAATAAAAAGAAGATCGTTATCCTATATTTACACTTGATTTTGAAATTATAATAATGAAAATGTAACAGATGTGCCTTTTAATGGATTGGACAAATTTACCATACACCCTATGTTAATATTCAATATATATTTTATTAATTTATTTTAAGTTAATTATCAAGTAAAATTAATAACGCCTCAATCTCAAACATACCATGAATTTAAAGTTTTGAAGATGATACTAACACAAACTAATTAATAATAAGCAAAATGTTGTTGGGCCTATAAGTGAGCAAATAAGAAACATAAAAGTCACTAAACACACCGCGGAAATTTCTAAGTGCATCCATTTCTTACAATCTAATGTATGAGACTGAATATTTGACACTAGAGAGTGAAACTAAATTCAACCCAACTATATCTTAATGCACCTATTTTCATGGAAGGAAAAGTTTGTATTAACTTCGGAGCTAGGGTGTATTCAGAATGTTGGTGGGTTGTTAGTATAAATCTTGTAAATGAACACAAATTCATAATTGACATCAAGTGTTGTTTGAATCATTCTGTAGTAAAATTATTTAATGTTCAATATTTATAAATAATAAATATTTTTAATTAAAAATTAGTATTTACCAAAGAATCAAACACCATTTTTTTTTCTTGATAGTGAAGTAATGTGGGTTTGAAACTATAGTAGTGGTGGAGCAAAATTACTCAATGTCAAAAGTCAAATGATAAATAAATAAATAAGTAAATTTTATAAAAAAATTAGTGTTTATTAAATATTTTAATTATCGCGTTTAAAATCACAATAAAAATACTATGACTCACAAAATTTAAAATAAATTATAAAATTTTATGTAAAAATCTTACCGAACATAATCATTATTAATAATCACAAGTAATTAAAATTTATTTATATTTAATATTATATTAGTATCATGTATGTTATATAATTTATTTTCTTATATTACAATAAAATATATGTTATAACATCATCAATGAGTTTATATACATAAATTTATACACAAAATTTGATTTGAAAAAATAATATTCTTAAATAATAATAACATCAACTTTTAATCTCATGAGTCAATAAGAGTCGATAAAATTTTATCTTTTAATAATTTTAAATATTTAAAAATATATTTTTAAAAATTACATAAATTTATGACTTAATACTCTTAAATTCTTTTATATATATACCCACGCACAAGAAGCAACTCTTTGCATTTTATTTTATTTATTTATTTTTGTTTGTTAATAAATTGGCATCATATTCTCAAGGTTGAATTTTAATATTTAAAAAAATTAAATAATTAAATCGACCAAAAAATTAAAAAAATAATAATAATAAATTTTGCAATATAGTTAAAGATGGAGCCCCACCTAAAAAAATATTTTTTTTATTATTTTTTTATATTCATTATCAAATTAAAAATTACAACATCTTAATTTTAAAATTATCAAATTACACATTAGCTATAAAATTTATACTGTGTAGCTTTCATGATTGTAACACTGACAATCACTAACACAACATAAAGATTAGATTACTGACAAATCAAAATCAAAAGATAATATTATAATATTTTTATTTTTAAAATATTAATATTTCTTTTGTCAAAGATCCCATGTGACCCAAGTGAAGAAAAAAGACCAAAGCTTATAACCTAATCAATTTTATAATTACCTACTTTACTAACCAAAAGCAGCAATTTGCGGATCAACTTTAAACAACATTGACAGTACTTTTCAACACAAGTAGAAACTACATGTCAAATTTCAATGTCTGAATCTTGATTCATCAAAGCAAGAGATAACATATTATTATAAAGGGAAAGGAAAGGATGAGCAACCCAATATTTTATTGCAAATTTAATACTAATAATAATTAACTAAACAATTAAAGATTTACAAAATGGGACTAAGGGATTAGATTTTGATTGTATAATTCACAATGAAAAATGAAAATACTTGTATGGATCTTCTCCATGTTGATTTCTGTTTCTGCAATTTAGAAAAAACTATACGGCATATGTGTGATTTCTGCTAAAATATTTCATTAAGATTGATGATCTCTGTAAGTTTTGGTTGATGAATTTTTACCTGTATCTCTTCTGATTTTGATGTTGTAGCATCTTGTTCTGCTTAATCAAAAGCTCGGCGTAGAAAAGTTCATTCCATGCATCCGGTACACCGGGAAGGCACCAGTGGCTGCAGTCTTGGTATCTCAATGGAGATCTCCTTTCTTCATCTGACAACTTTTGCTTCCTGTAGATTGACGGGTGACCATCTTTCCGGAAATCAGTCAATCTGGTAATGTTAAGGTAGGTGACATGAGTCTTCATCCCTTTCAGCACCGACTCCAGTACTTTCATCTTCGGAGGGTATGCCGTCAGATATGTCTCGTTCTTGATCGGCTCAGTCTCGCTATCACATGCCCCCCCTGAGTTCCACTGCCCACCGCTGCATACAGACAAAAATGTCATTTTGAGAGTCATTAGAAAACTATTGTTCTACTGTTCAAGCCTCGAGATGCCCAGTCCCAATAAACAGTACAGCACTGAACAAAAGGCAATCCATGTTGCAGCAGACACTGTCTTTGGCTAAAGCTTTACGTTTAAATAGTAATAAGCATTGAAAAATCTCTATGCGAACATTGAACCAACCTGAAATGCGAAGCAGAATAACCCCTGAAGAAAACCATAGACTTGGCTGGATTTACATTGGCGTCAACCCATCTCGCCCACGTTGTCAAAGCTTTCCGAAAAGCCTCGAGAACATTCAGCTCACTATATACATGGCTACCTTCTTGGTAATAATCCTTCCTGCAAATTTCCAAATTGTCATTTTGGTTTCCGGGAATCACATCACTAGATTACAATACAATTTCTATTCATGAAAACAAGTGACACCATCTGAACATTACCCTCTCGATGTTTTATCATGTGTCCACCAGTGTCCGGTGTTGAAGATAATGATATCGGCACCTTTGTATTGATCGGATGATCTTCCCACCAAATCCAGTCGAAGTGTTTCCTTCTTCGATCCGGTTTTGTCCGGCATTTCCCATTCTTGAACTAAGAAAGGAGATACAAAGAACTCCACAGAGAAGTTATAATCCTATCCAACAAAATTTTTAACAAAATTATGAGAAAATCAACCAAATACAACAGCAGAAAAGGTGCATGAATTGATCAAACCCCTACTTTGAATATGAAGGAGTATGAAGCTTCTCCTCGGAAATGATGTCTTCCATTTGCTTCAAAAACCTTGCTCGGATCTTTTGACGAGCTTCTCAAGATGCAAACCAGAGATTCCCACATGTTCCTGTTTAAAGAATCACCAACAAAGACTAGTCGTTTTCCTCTTAACAATTCCAACATATGAGCCCCGTCCAACCTATAATAAGAATTCATCTAAATCAACATCATCTAAAAGAAAATAAATTTACACAGAAAGTTAATCTATTCATGCATTGATTTCAAATTCATCGTTGAACACAAAAACCAGATGAAGAACAGATTGGTCATACCCAATCTCATTGAAGAAAACCCAGAAACTTAAATTGATCAGCAACATAGATTTTCTAGTGATCAAAACCTAAAAATCAATTACTTTAACTCAAAATTAAAGCACTAAAATCAGCATGTAAACCACAAATTAACAGCATACCTTGGCAAAGTGCACCCTTTGGGCTTCCACTTCATTTTCTGAAAATCCCTGTCAGGTCTACGATTGAGAACACAACTAAATTGCTCGTCAATGAAAGAACAGGTTCCCGGTTTATAGAGAGGATATGAATCATCATGAACCCAATCTCCGTCAAACAAATCACATTTCATCAAATTCTCCAAACTCTCGATCCCTTGCTTCACCACCATATCTGAATTACTCCCATTGCTCTGTTTTTTCCCATCACTCTGTTTCTTCGACAGAGAAGCCGTGTAATTCGACTTCACCCCCTTTTCTTCTCCATCTTTTGGTCCTTTCCCATTATTTTCTTTCGCCAATGAACTTGAACTCGTGCTTTGATTAGCGGGTATTGGAGTTTTTGGTGTGACAGCTATAGCAGTCTGATTTACCTTTGAAGTTTGAACTTTGGTAGAACTCTCTGTGCTTTGCGTTTGGTTGTTCACACTGGTTGGTTCTTTTTTGGCAATTGCGGTTTGATTTGCAGGCAAAAGTGCAACTTTATCAGAATTCTCTGTATTTTGAGTATGGTTTTTTGTACCGGGTGGTATTCGGTTTACAGTACGAGACTGAGAAACAGTTTTATTAGATCTGGGGGTGGCGTTAAATTGTGCAACAGGCAAAGAAGACGACAAGTTCTGCGCTGGCGGCGAAGAGGAATCAGAAGAAGAAGAACTATTAGGAAGAAAGTTAGAGTAGATGGGGGAAAACTGAGATCTGTAAGAACTGCCAGATTCAGACGAAGAAGATGGAGTGACAGCACCAGAACTGAACATATTGGTGAACCAAAGAGAAGAAGAAGAAGAAGAGTTGTTAGAAGGACTAAAAGCAAGGAAAACAGTGATAGCTACGAAAGCAAACATAAACCCATATGCGAAAACAACAGTTCTTCTCGTTTTGAAGAGACCGTAAAAGCTTTTGAAATCAGTCACCAGCTTTCCTCCATTGAAATTAAGCTGCTTTGCAGCATCCGCCATGGATGAATGATGCGACTATTCCTCGTTTTCCTCGGTTTTTTTTTTCCCCAGAAACCGAACAGAAAACGCTGAGGAATGGAAAAACGGTGAAGCAGAGAAGTCTAAAGCAAATGCAACTGTTGAAAGAGAGAGAGAAAGTAGTCTACGAAAAAGAGGACTCTTGTGTTAGAGAGTGAAAAGAGAGAGGACGAAGGACAAAACGATCAGGTGTTGTTTTTGTATGGTTATCTTTTAAAAAAAAAAAAATTCGTTAAAGTGTTGTCTACGTTTGACCTTGGCTTTCAATATAATAACAAAACTGCCACTATTCGGCTGGTGTCCTTGGTAGGATGTGGTTTCAATTTTCTTCACCTACCAAAACGCACCGCCTCATTCTCTGGCTGCCGGTGAAGCTTAATTTTTAAATGAAGTTATTTTAACCCATTAATTAAATAAAATAAGTAAAATTTAAATAAAAATTTAAAAATAAATAAAATTAATTATACTAATCAATTATTTTTTAAAATATTTTCTAATTACAATTCATTGAATTTTGATTTAATTTAATATTTTTAAAATATTTTCTAATTACAATTTATTGAATTTTGATTTAATTTAATATTTTTTAAAAACACATATTTATAATAATTATCGAGTAATAAATATAAATTAATTATTTTTAGAAAGATGAACCAGAAAGGTATATTTTATAATTTCATTTAATTTCTTGAATTTTTTGTCCCAAAATTTAGGAAATTTCAGAAAACAAAATCTAAAGATATAATTATTATATTTTAAAATTTACCCAAAGGGTAATGGCAAATTGGGTAATTTGAGGCATGTTTTGGTAATTGGACATACCCTTGAGATTCCACTTCCCTTCACACCATTTCCCACTTACCGGTTTCCTTTGGGTTGTAAAGCACTTTCCATGTGGGACCCAATTGTACCGTTTTACAGTACGACAGGACGTACGTGTCAAGATGTTGCAGCTTCCGGGATCCCAAAATCTGACGAAATCTTACGGTGGAGAGCCAATGAGGATTCAATGCAAGTCACCTACCGGTGAGTGAAAACTCTCTCTATCACAATAATATGTTGTCTGTGGCGCGTTGTGATTGGACTGCCCCATCACAGACAAAAAGACGAGCGGCGAGTACTATACAGCCAAGCCAATAGCATAATTGTTTGGAATCAGCGCCATACGCTGTCGTAGCATATCACATTATTGTCGCCAGCCTATCTCTTTATTTATTTATTTTGCGTTCAAGGAAATTGCCAAATGTGTCCCGCTAATTAAAATTTAATATTAAAATATTAATTAAATATTAAAATATCAATTAAATAATAATCAATTTAATAATATAAACATTTAAATCCAAAATAAATAAATAAAAAGAAAATAATTTATGATTTGTAACTGTAATTTAGTTGAGAAGTTAAATGGGCATTCAATAATGAAACTACAATCAAATGATTGAAATTTAATAATTCATTTGCCTAGTAAATTGAAGTAAAAAAAAAAAAAGAGTTAATAGTAATTATATTTTAAAATATTTTATAATTTTCTTTTTTCTTTTGAATTGCATAATTTTTTTTTTGTAAAAAATTTTAATCATTTATTGTGAATATACTAATTTAAAATTATCAGTTTCAACTTAAATCAAATCACTATAAATTAATAATAAATAATAAATTAAATCAAACTTAACCAACTAATAATTAGTATAATTTAATTGTATAGTATGAATCTAAATTAAAATAATTTTTTTTAAAATTTATTATTTTAAATTAAAAATTACTCTTTATTTATTTATTTTGGATTTAAATGTTTATATTATTAAATTGATTATTATTTAATTGATATTTTAATATTTAATTAATATTTTAATATTAAATTTTAATTAGCGGGACACATTTGGCAATTTCCTTGAACGCAAAATAAATAAATAAAGAGATAGGCTGGCGACAATAATGTGATATGCTACGACAGCGTATGGCGCTGATTCCAAACAATTATGCTATTGGCTTGGCTGTATAGTACTCGCCGCTCGTCTTTTTGTCTGTGATGGGGCAGTCCAATCACAACGCGCCACAGACAACATATTATTGTGATAGAGAGAGTTTTCACTCACC
>CP135540.1:3001818-3096052 GCA_032402905.1 Khaya senegalensis | reverse complement strand
TTAATCTTATTTAAATAATTGATATTATATTTTATATTATAAATTAATTATAATATATTAATTATATACATTACATTTAATTTTAATTATTAAAAAAATATTAATTCAATAATTGAGAAATTAATATTATATTTATTTAATTAAAATTTATTTCATGTATAAATGGTAAAAAAAATTATGTAAAAAATAAATATTCTCTTTAATTAAATTCAAATTATAATGAAATATTTATTAAGATTTTTTTTAATATTAACATATTTTTTAAGAAATTTAAAAATTATACAATCAAATATTATAAATCAAGAAATATTATAATATTTTATTAAAAATATGAGGATATACATTTTATAATAAAATTTATTAATTTTAATCGGATAAATTTTTAATTTTTTTGATTAAAATTTGTTGAGACAAGTTTATTGAAAAAATGAGGGAAAAAAATATTTAGAGTGTAAAACAATTTTGAATAAATTTTAAACTAAAATTGAACCAAATAATAGAATTAAAATTGAAATTGAATTAAAAAAATTGATTTAATTTTAAAAATAAAATTTTATTTTAAATTAAAGAAATTGAACTCCTAGATGCTTTTAGTGTAAAGGTTCATCGTTAGCGAATGGTCAAACACCCGCCAAAACTCTTTTACTTGTTTTGTTTGTCGAGAACAGAAGACTTTCTCTTTGGCTATTGTTCCCGACGAATCACGATCAACCAGAGCCTGAATGAAGCAAACTCAGCGATTCAAACGAGTAGCAGTCCCAAAACGGAAGAAACCCATTTGGAAAACAACCGAATCCAATCTTGACTCGTTAACTCGGATGGGTCACCGCTCCAAATCAGATACTATCAAATCCTCCAAACCCGAAATCAGTTCAGTTCCCACCTCAGGCCCATCATTTGGGCAAATGACAATCATGCCCCCTGAGTTCTTCCAAGTCGATGCTCTTGATCTTGCTCCCCGTTTGCTTGGCAAGTTTCTGAGGAGAGACGACGTTGTTCTTCGGATTACCGAGGTATTATATTTTGAAATTCTGTTTGTTTCTTGAAAGAGTGTTGGAAAAGGATGGAGAAAAGTCAAAAAATTTTAATTTGATGAACACCCTCTAGTTTGGTTGTTAAAGAAAAGTACAATGTATTAGAAATTTGACTAATTGTCTATTATTAGGTATATGCTATTGGTTTCTGAAGATTCAACTCCTTCAATTTTCAAGTGAAGAGTTTTAAGTCAAAATTCCAACTTTTATATTACAGTTCTCAACTTTTGTACAAGAGATTTCAAGTTCTATATTGTGGTTGTAAAGTTACCTTAGTCCTGATGCACGATGTTTGTGATAGGTAGAAGCTTATAGACCAAATGATTCAGCATGTCATGGAAGATTTGGAATTACAGCAAGAACAGCCCCAGTTGTAAGTAACTAGCATTAAATTTTAACACCAGTTTTGTACTTTTGTAAATGAATTGAAAGTTTCTGAATTTGAACTTGTTATCATGATTTAGTTGCAATTCATGTAGATAAAATGTTGTGCTTTTCTTGCCTCGAGTTGTAGTTTGGACCGGGAGGGCATGCATATGTTTATCTATGCTATGGTCTGCATACAATGCTCAATGTTGTTGCTGACAGAGAAGGAGTTGGGGCTGCAGTTCTAATACGATCTTGTGCTCCTGTCAGTGGTAATTTTCTGAAGCTATGCATGTGTAGTTAATTTACTTTTAGTTCTGATAATTTGCATTTCCAGTCTAATCTGTTTGCCTGTGCATGTTTTCTTTAGTTACGCAGAATGCAGTCTTTAATTTCATTTGGCATTTGATCTTCTATCCAATGAATTTTGTACATTGTCTGTATTTGTTCTATCATATCTACTTAACTGTGAATTCTCTGAATATGTATGAGAAACTGAGACTTGTAAACTCTTTCAATACAAGATATATGACAGTGTCAAAACACGGGGAAGGGATCCGAAAGTAAGCATACCAGCAAATTTTAATTGAGAGTTCATTTTACATTGACTCTAAAATATAATTGACAGTAAATTGTATGAGAATACCTACTCCTTTCTGGCATATTGATTTCTTAAATTACGGTGAAAAAAATTACAGGGCTGAAGACCATTCAGCAGCGTCGTGGACAGTTAACTGAGAAACCTGTGCTACTCACTGGGCCAGGAAAGGTCAGTGTTAATTATTTTACCATTTTGATTTTGCACGATTTCTTTTCAAGCCCTCGTGTTTTTACTGGTTTGAGCAATTAAATGGCAACACTGCCAGTTGCAAATCTGTGAAGATCCATATTAAAGGGACTGTTTGGTATGCATTTTTACATATAAAGCTTCATTCCCATACCCATTGCTTTGATTTTCCATTATGCTTTTGGAATGCCGTTCACGAAAAGTAGATGTATGTACTTTATCTTCTAACAACGCCATCAGCTCTGAATAAGGGAAGTGGGATATTACATTTCAAAGCATTTAACAACATCAACATAGGTGAATATAGAACCAATAGAAAAAGAACAAAATTTCATGATTTCAAATTTAGAGTCGAATAGAACGAAGATGATTTTATATCTGTTGTTGGCTAGTTTATATATGTGTTCAATGACCAGTTTATCAGAAATTGTTGTAATCGTTCTAGCGCGTACATAGGAAATCTACTTTCAACTATCTGGCCAAGGAGTTGCATGTTTTAGGCATTGATAAACAAATAAGTCACAAGCTTAGAGATTTAAGTAGTATTATCAGGGTTTACTCGTGCGAATTTCTGGAGCGTGTTTCTCGAATATCTATTGTTTGGGATTTGCCTTCTGCCATAAAGCCCCTCATGTGGCTTTGTTCCCTCAACTTTCTGGTATCTATTTTCATTACAGTTGACCTGCAATTTATATTATTCTGTATACTTACTGAAGGGTGAATTATTAGTACTCAATTGTTCACTTGAATTTTTGGGAACTTCCTCAACTTCTGGGCTGTTATAATTTCTTTCTCAGGTTGGTCAAGCACTGGGAATTTCGACGGAATGGTCTAACCACCCTCTTTATATGCCTGGTAATTTCAACAATAACGCCTACGATTATTCAATAATTCTAATACCCTGAACAACGTTGTGACAGATAGAAATGGATGTGGCGCAGGTGGTTTAGAAATCTTAGATGGTCCAGAGCCTGAGAAGATTTTGATCGGACCACGAGTAGGCATTGAATACGCTTTGCCTGAGCATGTCAATGCCTTGTGGAGATTTGCCATTGCTGGTACCCCCTGGATAAGTGCTCCTAAAAACACTCTTACACCTCCATGATTTTAGAATCTTGACATCAAGGAAAATCCAATGTGAAAGATTGAAGTAGAAACTTGAATTGTGAAAGCATCAAATGTTTGTTTCCTCTCACAGAAACGTGATAACATGGAAAGGAGTGAATATCCACAGCCATGAAATGTTTATTGTGTTGAGAAAAAAGGTAGCAAGCCTGAATGATTAACTCATACTCCTATCGCTAAGAGGAGCTGTTTTTATTTTGTTTTTGGAGCAATACACGAATTGCAAATTGTAGCTTCTTGCACTTGAGGAATTTGATGAAATCAATCTAATGCTACCAGTGATTACAAATTCCATGATTATTATTACCTAAAGCTTTTGAATTGAGTGGTAACTTAACAAATTCCATGATTCATGTTTACTGATCTCTTCCCAAAAAATTTCAGCAGTTTAAACATTTTTAACATCTTTACCATAAACGGTAACAATATACGCAAAGGATTCTAATTTCTACAGCAACTTCTACTGTTATGCTTACCACGAACGTTTTGCCTAAACTCCCTATACTTGGCAACAATTTGATGCATGTATATTCATGCTCTTTACTAGTTTAAAATCCCAGCACCTAAACACAAACAGTACACATCACATTGCAACAAACTATCAGCAACATAATAAAAAGCATCTACACATTTTTTCTATTAAGGGACAAATGAAGAATGAAAAACCATAGCACACATTAATTATCAATTAACCAACATGGAACTATGTTACAGATTTGGGATAAACAGATTGCAATAGCCAATAACTGTATGAAACACTAACACATCACCATATTCAAACGTGTATACTACCACATCACCACCCTGGTTTAAATGATACAAAAGTACCTTCCTGTCAACTGTAATCTTCAAGCCATCCATCAGAAAATAACAAACACCATCTGAAAAGTAAGATGTAGAGATCAGATGCAAGAAAGATATTTAGAAAGAATAATAGGAAATACAGGGAAACAAAGAGCAAAGTTTTTCCTTGTACCTAATATCAAGTAATGAAAAACGAACTGGTTGGTCCAGATGTCAGCAAGGCGCCACACAACAATTCAGTTGCACAGTAGCAAGCAACTAGTGAGTCAAAACGCCTTGTTCATGCATGAGGCAATAAAAACAGATCCTTGAAGTCAAATATATTGACAGCTTTCCTACACACTGGGACGCAACTGGCTGTAAAATTCTGTGAAGTCAAGCCGGAAGAGTAAAAATTTTAAGTCAACATGTTGCTGCACAGGCAATTGAGCTAAGAAACCCTCGAGCAATGACGTGTATTCTTTTGCTATTGCATCCAGCTCTTGTCCCATATTTCGAAGAAATTCGCCAGCACGTTGTGTTACAGCCTTCCTGCCATCACTAAGCCACAATCCAGGCTCTGCATACTTATCATTTGATTGTCTTGAAGATTTGCTCTTGTCTCGCAAGGATAAAGATGATTCCATGGTTCTGCATTAATTAAACAGATCAAATTGTTCCTATATAATCATAAATACATTCTCAACAAATATAAAATAGCAGTGATATAGTCTGAAGATGCTTACCTCGCTTGCAACTCATGAATTCCTTCATATAACCTATCTGCATGACTTCTGAATCTCAATATGAGGTCAAACAAAACAAAGAGAGACTTGGAAAGCGATTGGGATCTTTCACCAAGGAGAGACTTTTCAAAAATCGAATGGAGGTACTTTTCATGTGCTGCAAGTAGATCATCAAGATCTTTAGCAGCTTCCATTTCATTTGAAAAATTTGACCATGAAACCTCCAAGACTTCAAACATAATATAGTACTGCAGATTTGTAACAAAATGATTCATCTCGTTCCAAAGAACCTGGCATCGCCTCAATGTTGAAAGCAACTGCATCTTAACTGCATTCTGCAGCTTAGTGAATGAATTAGAAGTGATACAGTTTGGTTTCATTGTCTTCCATGCACCAATAAGTGCGTGCTCCACCCTTCTGAGCTTCCACAGAAAGTTAAAAATTCTCAAATATCTTGCCATAACAGACTCCGTGAACAATGTATCTAAAGGTACCCTAGCATCATATTCCAATGAGAATACATCCCATCCCCTATCCCCAGTGTTGTGTGGCATCAGCTTAACCCTCAACCTATCCAATATATCAGGATCGTCATACTGAGCATTCGATGACCGAATTGCACTTTCCAGCAATCCAGCAAGCTTGAATGAGCTAATAGTATTAGCAGGCTCAGAAAGCTCTGGCCCAACAATATCCATTAGATATTGGACAAAATCACCTTGCCCGAGCAGCAAATATCGCTTAATTGCAAGACAGTGTTCTTTAAACTTGTACCTGTTGTATATAACATCCAACAAATGTTTATCAATTCTTTTTGCTGCTTCAATGACTAGAGACTCAAGCGCATCAGTTTCTCCATATACCAGACCCCCTCTCCTTGTTGTAGTCCCAGCTGCAGTTGCAGCCTCTGTTCCAGCGTCAGCCCAGCCACGATCATCACAACAAACACGTAGAAAATTGATTGATTTCCCAGTCCTTAAAATGCGCTGAGCAAGAGATTGTGAAATAAAAGAAGGAAGCATCCCAGAATGAAGCCGATAACCTTCTCTCCAGAGTGACTCAGCTTTCACAGGTTGGCCCACAACAAAGAATTCTGCAAATATATCCTCCAACTCCCCTTCCAAAACCCAACTCCTTACCATTTCAAAAAGTGGAGAACAGACCCGCCTAAGCAAACGTTTCATGAACTCATGCACAAGTTGATCACCATGTTGAGCATGCAAATGAATAGCTCCAGCCATTGCTCCACCCCTCAAAACCCTACATTTATCAACCAAAACAGCCATTAACCTCATTTTCACCACTGGCTCTGCAAACCAAACCGACAATCTCCTCAAGGATAAATAATTGCCCGAGTTTGCACTCTCCGAAACCAATGGAATAGGATTCATTGCCTGTGCTTCAAGCACAGCCAACAACTTATAATACTCTGATAACTCATCTTGCAATGCAGCACAAAATGCCTGCCCAACAGTCCCCACATCTTCAGCTGGAAACCGATCCATACTCTCTGAAATATAACCTTTAACCTTCCTAAACAACCAACCCAATTCACAAAGTTTCCTAACCATAACACGAGTAGCCCTCGGAACCTTAACTAAATCCGGCAAAATATACCCATCAACAGTGGCATCGAATTTCACATATTTCCCATCAATCCCTTGACAACAATACAACACATCCCTCACTAAGACTTCTTCACTCACCTCATTCTCTTCCTTAACCAAATTCACATACTCCCTAAAAGCAACATCACGTAAATTCTCTGGATCCTTATTAATCAACAGAACCCCATTATTTCTCCATCCCATTTTCTTATCTTCCTTGCCATTCAAAACCCTTGAACCATTACTCAACTCCGAGTCATTTAAACCCAAATTGGGCAATAAGCTTGACGAAATAACACCATTCTTAACACTCTTTCGATCATCAGATATAATCTTAAGCAAATAAAGCACAGCCCATTTGTTATTAACACTCCCGGGACCCGTTTTCGATGAAAACTTAGTGAACAAATCAGAGAAAGTGAGTGCATCGGAGGAATTACCTTGATTGGCAAGCCGACGCTTGATTGACTCGGCGATGGCGGCAGCATCGGGGGCAATGGAGGGAGTTAATCGACTGGAAAGAATACGGAGAGCGTAGCGAAAAGAGTTTTGAAAATTAGGGTTTGGTGGGTCTTGCGGGGTTTGCGACAGTAAGCGAAGGACTAGTTCTCTGACTAGATCTATCAGCTTCGTATGCTCTTCTTCGTCCATCTTTTTTTTTTTTTTCCGAGAGATCGGTAAACAAGTGAGAGTGAAGAAAGCAGAACAAGGGTTTTGGAAAATGATTTTGTCGATAAAAGTTTTTTTTTTTAATTTTAATTTTTGATTGGGCGCGGAAATTTGAAGATTTATACTTTTTTGAATTTTAGTTAACTTTTTGTTTTTATAAATATAAAATTAAAAATAAATAAGATAATAACAAATAAATCTCTAAATTTTCACGTAATAATAAATAAAAAAATATTTTAACTATTTTTAACAAATATATCTTTAATGTTATAAAAAAATATTAATAATTGTTAAAACTTTTAAATATATAAAACATAATTTTTATACAAAAAAATAATAGAATAAATGACTATTGAGTGGGTAAAGTTTAACATTTTATAGAGATAAAATTTAATTATTTAAAAATATTTATAAATATTTTAATTTATTATTTTTAATATTAAAATTTTTTTTTTATAATACAATAACTAACAAATTGATGTGTTTACTTCATTTTATTTTTTTTTCATATCATTAGAATTAATTCGTTCACCAAATTAATCCTTAGAGATATACATATATCATTTACCCTTGATAGTATTAATGTATCAGGGACCATGTATTAAAAATGATAAACTATGCCTTTATTTATTGTTTTGTAAAAATACAGGGACTTATCCATTATATTTGTAGCAAACTATATATTAAATATAATTTTTATTTAAAAAAAAAATTAAAACTGAAGGTTTCATAATCAAGAATTATATTTTTGGTAGATAATTAATTTAATAAAATCTATCAAACAAATTTATAAAGAGAATTATTAAGATTTTAAATATATAATAATTAAATATTTAATAAGCATTAAAATTATTACTTGTTCTGACGATATTCACATTCTTATTTTAGTTTTGAGATTAAAAATTTAATTCACCCGTGCATTTTGTGGAATTTTTTTTTTTGGAATAAGTTTATTGATTATATTTTAGTCAGATTTAATTTTTGAATTATATTTCGTTATTGTATCGAATAATATATTGGACTTATTATTTATAATTTATAATAATTATTTTTTTTATTAATAAAAGATGGATTCAATTCTTCATACTTTTTTTAATCAATTTCCTCTCTTTAATTCTTCATTGTTCCTAAATTTTGTCAGCTTGTTTGTTATTTTCTAACTTTCTACAATCCCTTATCACTTTACTAAGAAAATTAATGAAGAATGTTGAAAACTCTTGAGTTTTCCTTTGACTTTTTATTTTGGGTTCAAGCATTTGGTTGATGTTATTGTAGATTTTTGAATGATAATATAAGATAAGATGCTTGAGGGAAAAAAATAAACATGTGAATAAATAATAAAATGTGGGGTATTAACAAATTGATTCCTAAGTTTTGTTAAAATAATAATTAAATTTTTTTAGTTGTTTATAACTGATAAATTCTTTATAATTATAAGTGACAATTCAAGTTATTTTATCATATTAGCATTATATTGTATTCATATTATTTTAAATAAAGATTAACTCAAATTTGACTCATTCAATAATTTTATTAATAATTAAAAATTTTAACTGGACATATTTACTAAATGTAGAAAAATGTTATAATTTTGTTACTTGTTTAACATTATTTTTAATATATTTTTATAATATTTATGATTTTTATGTAATTAAATATCAATAATTTTTATTTTAAATTGTAATGAATATAATAAAAATATAAAATAATTTAGTATGGTGTAATTATTTAAATAATAAATTATGTTATAAATAAATTTATATATTAAAAATTTTAAACTTGAATTCGACAGTATTATTATTTATATTATTTATTTAATAATTATATTATTTTAAATTAATTTAAACACGTAAAATTTATGTGAAGTTGACGGTGATATTAAAAATTAAAATAGTTAGCTGCATTCTTCCTTGCCTTGTGATATTGTTTTGTGAATTAGAGACCTATTTGTTATGAAAGATCATAGTACACTTTTACTGATTATTTTATCAAAAAGCAAGGACCTATATGATGTTTTTCGATAATAATAATTATTATTACTGGAAACAATGATTAAAGCTAGCAAGGTTTGATTGAATGTTGATAAGAACATGAATATTAATCAATTACTAATCATAAATAAATAAATAAATAATATATTTAATTAATTTATGGTAGAACTACCAGTTTTATAAATTTATTGCATACATGGGACCACTCTGTCTTTTCTATGCAGTAAAAAAAAAAAAATTTGAATTCATAAAATACAAACAACACACAAGACAAAACCATTAGGTGACAAAATATTATTGTAGTTTTCAAACAATTATTTTAATTTTTTTAAATAATAAAATTAATAATTAAATAATAAATTATTTTATAAATTATAAAAACTTATTGTCCAATCAATAAATGTCATATTACTTGACTAAAAAATTTAAAATAATAATTAACACAAATAAATTATTATTATTATAAAAAATAACAAAAAAATTATATCAAATAATTAAATATCAATATTATTATATGATGCATGTCATC
The DNA here is from genome assembly GCA_032402905.1 of Khaya senegalensis. Lineage (NCBI taxonomy): Eukaryota > Viridiplantae > Streptophyta > Magnoliopsida > Sapindales > Meliaceae > Khaya > Khaya senegalensis. The sequence goes on along the minus strand of CP135540.1, from coordinate 3,086,415 downwards.
TAAAGTGGGTGAAACTTTGTTTTAAAAACAAACAAACAAGCAAGCAAACAAATAAATAAAATGGCATAAGTTGTTGCCAACATTAATAAGAATGCATGAATTACTTTAATTATTATTTAATTTTATAATTTGCCTTGCAATTGCATGAAAGCAAATTTCTTATTAAGAAATTGGGGTGATGCCTACTTGCTGCCTGTGTTTAGGCATGTCCCTAGTCCTACCTATCAAAATCAAGTCTTCTAGTTGTTCCATTGAACCTATTGACCATTGTTGTATTTTATCTAAATTTTTTAATTTTTATATTATTTATTTTAAATTTTTTATATTATAAATTATAAATTTTTTTGTTAATCATTTTAACTTTAATGTTTTATATTTTAAATTTTATACTTATTATTTTAAAATTTTATTTTATTTCAAATTTTATATTAATAAAAATAAGATAAATGAGATATATCTTAAATAAATTATTTATTTTAATACGATGTGAATATCCGATTACGTTTCAATCTCACAAATTCTATTTTATGAAATTCGTTTTGAATCCAAAATGATTTGTTTTTATGATTCCTTTCTAAATTACCTTATCAATTCAATACAAATTTTGCTAAATCTAGTTGGAAGTATTTCTAAATTTAAAAAGAAAAAAATTTGATTAATGTAACCAATAAATTATTTTAAAATAATATAACAAGTATGAGATTTAAATCCTGCTCATAAATATATATAGAATATTATATTTACGTTGTATTTATTGTACTTACAAATATAATTGATGATTTTTAAAATAAAAGATACGTGATTTAAGATTATCTTATAATTTTTAAAGCTAAAAATGAGATAACAACGTTAGAATTGTTATTTTTTGATATTTCACAAACAATAAGGTTGGGACTTATTTAATATAAATAAATATAATAATATTATTCATATAAATTGTGAAAAGTTAGGGACCCGTATGTTATTACCCATTACATACCGACTGTATAATACGTCAACGGTATGATCTCACAGTTCGTACGCCGTTTGCATGGTTTTATTACACACCCGAGTGTAGAGGATCAAATCCTTGTCCAAGAGCTTAAGCGCGCACACACCCACAAGCGTACACGTTTGCGGATTGTGTTAGGCATGGGGACAACAAAACAAAGGCTATTATTTCATGGGATTGGGCACCTTTGAAACAAATAAAGCCCACTATTTTTCTTGTATTTCCATATCGGGGTAATAAGCGGAAGTTCCGGGTGAAGGATTGTTTTTGTTTTCTGTTTAAACATTTACTTCATGTCTGGTTTTGTTTTTTCTTTTTTTTTTAGGATTTTGATGCGGGTTCTCGGGTTCAAAGTTTTAAATTGATGAGATGTGAGCATACTTGGCTTGGAAATTTTATCTGGGTATCTGTGATTTTGGTCTCTCGGTTTGTGTTTTGGTTTTTTGTATTTTCTCTCGATTGGTAATTTATTTGTTGTTATTTTTGGATTGGATGCTTGAAATGGGGTTTGTTTTTTTTCAGTTCTGATGCATGTTATGCTGTGACTTGGTCTCGTTGGCTGATTATTTTAATGGGAAAGTTAGTTTTGGCTAAAACTTGTTCGACATAGCATTGGCAAGAAAAATTCTTGATATTGGGTTTTGTTTTGTCGCTTACTGTGTTTGCTTTCGTGAACCAATCTCAACAGGTCATTTTTTTATGGGTAAACCTAGTTTTAGATTCATTGAAAGAAGGATGCTTTCGTGAAATCTGGAAATGTGTTTTGTTTTGTTTACTGTTCTTGTCTTTTATTTTGACTGCTTTGACGGTTGTTAAGCATAAGTAAGGTTTTTTCCTTGCATGGTTTTTGCTCCATATCTGATTTGGGTTTGTAAATTTGGTTTGAGAATTGAAATGGGGATTGTTTGTGTCGAATTCATTTTCTGGAAAAACCTGGTATTAATCTGCTCTTGGTTGATTCAGTTGTATGATTTATGGATGTTAAAATTGACACTATTTCTTGTGTTGGCCTTCCAAGGCTGCGTTCTGTTTATTCTTTCATCTTATGTTTTGTTATTTGCTGTCATTTCATATTTGGTATAGACAATTGGCTGGGCCAATTCTTTGTTGGTACTGGAATTTTTGATACCTTTTCTATTTCTTCTTCTTCTGGCCGTTCAACATTGTTCAATGGCGACTTTAGGTGATAGTTTGGAATGTAATTCCTTATTATATGCTACTGGAGACCCATTTTTTTTTTCCCCTTTTCTTTTCTGTTTTGGATTTAAATCCATACATTTTTGGTAAATGTTGTGGTATGTAGCTGCAAATAACAAAACTCTTTGCTTCCCCCAACCTCTTCACTGTCTCTTGCAAGATCGTATGGAAGATTAAAGGAGAACAAAGTGAAAGAAGAGATTTGATCTGCCTGCAGAGTGGAGCTATTATATTCTTTGGGGAAAAAAAACTGCTGTTCAAAGTCATAATAGCTAAACCATTTAAATATTTATTCTGGTTTGAAGGATTCATACTGCACTCTGCTTGTTTGGAGGTCCAATTTGTTGATTAATCTGCTGTGTGCTTTGTCTTTCTGAGCACAACAGGCAACATTTGAAATACCAACACTTAACTTTGGTGTTATAGATTGATATATGTGTATTGAGTGTTTTTGGGAAACTGAGTTGCGCCATCAGGTTTTACTGTCTTTAGATATTAAATTTAAAACAATAGGTTGTGTCATTTCTGCTACAGACTGCTAAAGCTTCTAACTTCTTGTTTGGTTGAAGTTCATAGAAGCAATTTATTATTTTTCTCCCGATAAACATGATTGTCAATATGATATTAATCTTTCTTGCTGCCATTTTCTTCTTTTCTGTTTTCAGACAGACTAAATATGAAAATGGAATCCGCAGTTAGTACTTATTGCTTTTACTCACAAATCAATGTTTATTTTGTATTACAGGCCGTACAAGAGTGAAATTTTTGGGGATTAGAGGACTTTAGTTATAAAATCAGAAATATTTGTCTACCTGTATATCTATGGCTCCTGGAGGCAGTGCCTACAAAGAAGTTGTTGAATCCCATCCTGTGGTTACAAACTATGATATCAAGGCAGAGAGTAACAGTGCACACAATAAAACTGGTATTGGTGTGGTAGGAAAAAGTGGAATTTGTTCAAACAATGGGGTTCATGAGCTCCTTGAGTGTCCTGTCTGCACAAATTTAATGTACCCTCCAATTCATCAGGTATGTTTTTACCTTTCATGTGTTTCTTTCTAAAAAATGGTGCCTCATAAAATTTCATGTTGAAGTGGAAAGGTCATTTCTTCCTTCTTTTCTGCTTTTGAAGAGGTACTTGTTGCCTATGTTATTGTTAATATTTCTTTGTCTTTTTTCAGTGTTGAAAGGATTTCATTTTATTTAAATTTTTTCAGCTGACATGGCAATGCTTTTTAATGCTTGAATGTATGAATGTTGTGGCTGCATGAGCAATTCTTTGCAGATTATGTCTTAAATCTTTGAATACATTACATATCAAATGAGTAGACGTATATTATGAGCACATATAGCACACACGTACCAGTGGCTGGTACAAAGAAATGCTAGGACGGCAGTATTTTCTCTGTTGAAGATGAAGCCTTAAGCAGCCTGTTTACTCTTGAATCTAATTGGCAATGCACCAGAGAGGTTTCTAGTTTCACGGGGGGTGCTCCTTTTTTCTTTCTTCATTTTGGGTTTCCATTTGGATCAAGGTTAATCATGTTTAGTTGGTAATTTTTGCTATAGAGTTACAAGGAAACATATTTGACATGGAAGATTTGTGATTTTCATTTAGCATCCCAAAATTTGAACAAACTTGTCATCCTCTTCTTTTCTTTGTAAAATGAACTTGCTTATATTATTCTGTCATCACCTGTATTAAGTACCTTAATCCCCGTCAATTTTTTGTTGCAGTGCCCAAATGGACACACTTTGTGCTCAGACTGCAAGAATAGAGTGCACAACAGTTGCCCGACATGCCGCTACGATCTTGGAAATATCAGGTGTTTGGCTTTGGAGAAAATTGCAGAATCATTGGAACTCCCCTGCAGATACCAGGATTTAGGTTGTCATGACATTTTCCCTTACTACAGCAAGCTCAAACATGAGCAACATTGTCGTTTTCGTCCATACAATTGCCCTTATGCTGGGTCCGAGTGCTCCGTCACTGGTGATATTCCAACCCTTGTTGCACATCTCAAGGATGATCACAAGGTTGATATGCACAATGGCTGTACATTCAACCACCGTTATGTCAAATCGGATCCGCATGAAGTTGAAAATGCCACATGGATGCTAACTGTAGGTTCTGTTATACTATGCTACATGATAAAGTTATCAATTTACTTCCCATATACAGCTCAATTATGCTACCTGTGCAGGTGTTTAACTGCTTTGGCCGGCAATTTTGCTTACATTTTGAGGCTTTCCAGCTTGGGATGGCGCTGGTCTATATGGCCTTCTTACGTTTTATGGGCGATGACGATGAGGCACGGAAATTTAGCTACAGTTTAGAAGTTGGTGCCAACGGAAGAAGACTTATTTGGCAAGGAGTCCCTAGGAGCATCCGCGACAGCCATAGAAAAGTGCGTGACAGTCAGGATGGACTTATTATTCAGAGGAATTTAGCTCTCTACTTTTCTGGCGGAGATAGGCAAGAGCTGAAATTGAGGATTACTGGCCGCATATGGAAAGAAGAATGAGATGAAAATTAGGGCGATTGTACAGTGCAAGATTACAAGAAGACTCACTAGCATTGCTCCTAGTGCAAAGGATGAAGCTTGTGTTATTCTTCTGATTTATTGTTTATTTGGTGCAATTTGCGCTTGCACTTCGTAGCATCCCCTGCTGTCAGCTCATCGCCGCGGGGACAAGATTCTGGTAGGGAGTAAGTGTAGGAACTGAAACTAAGAGAGTTCAAATGTATTGCTTGAAAGGCCATGCCTATGCAGCAAAACATTGCAGATCACATGTGTATCATCTGCAGCTTTGTTGTATAATTCACATATGGCTAGGATTTGTGATGGGGTAAAAACAGAAGATCAACAGCTATTTTTCATCGCATTTTTCACTTGTATCAGCAGCTTCTGTTCCTTGTGTTGCATGTCATTGTTCCACCATTTGCAGATTGTGGGTTAAAAGAAAAAGCAGGTGAGGATATTTTCCTCAGGAAGTGCTTATCAAAAGCGGCTTTCTTAAGTCAAGATGCATCAAAATCTAAACTGTCATTTACTTCTACCATATTCCATGGGCTTCTTTGTAAACAATTTCTTTGTTCCTCAAAAGAAAAACCCTACTTACTATTATAATTATAATTAATTACAAGATAATCATGTCTCACTGATGATAACATTTATCTTCTCAACAACCAATAATTGAGCCCTGAAGAATATCAAGATAATGCATGCTTCCCAAAAATTTTATAATTAAAAAATTAGAAAAAATTCTTAATGATATGCAAATTGAGCTAAATTGCCAACTGAGTTGTAAGCCATGATGATCATAGCGTTGACTCTACTAAACCAATAATATGTGAAATCAACAGTAGATGATTGAAATAAAAGGCAGGGATAATAATATCAAAATCCCTATATTCTTATAATTTCTTAAATAAGGACATAATTTATCTATTTTTACCAAATGAATCTCTAATCTCTATTGAAATGACCAAATAACTATATAATATTGAATTTTTAATTTTTTTTTACCTATATTTAACTATAATGAAATAAACATAACAAAAAATTAAAGGATATTTAAGTCCTTTCAATAGAATTAAGGACCTATTAGATATAAAGAAAAAATCTTATTCTTACTTAGAGAATAATAAACAGTTTGGGGATCCATATATTATTAGCCAAAACAAAAAAAAAGAAATTAAATCATGATATCGCGACTGGGGTTGATGCAAAAATCTGGACCGTCAGATGAAACATAACAAAAACACGACATAAATATAAAAATAAATAAATAAATAAATAGTTAGTGTTTGGACGTGGAGACGTGAGAGCACGTGGAAAGGTAAGCGAGTTAATTTAACGGTTAAACTGAGCAGTTAACCCGATTTTCCCGCGAAACAGAAACAGCCATGAGAGGAGATTCCTTAAGTTCAGACACAACTCCCAACAAATATTCTTAATTTTAAAATTTAATATTAATTAAATATATTCTCTTCTCCTTCTTCCTCCCAATTTTCTTATTTTTCCTTGATTTATTTATTTTTATTTTCCCACATTTACTTTGATTCTTCTTCTTAAACTAGCCATTCATTCGTTCCCTATATATAGTTTTCTCTTTCCATTTCAATCTTCTTGTCTGTGTTCTTATTCGTTTCTCTTTTGATCACAGGCTTCCAGGTTTTCATTCCTTTCTTTCATCGTCGATTTGCTTTTTAAATCTTTTTTTTTTTTCTGTAGTTTTCTCGGGAAACAAACAGACCTTGGTGTATTGTTGTTATTTGTTGATCACGTGAATGTATTTGGAAAATTGCAGGGAATTGGCTGGTTTTTCAGAAAACATTGAGAGGATTTGTTTGTTTACATGGGATATTGATTGAAAATATTGCTTTTCTCGCCGACGTCGTGAATTATGTTGTGCTGCGGTGGAGCAGAAGAGGAACCTAACCCACCTGCTAACCAATTTAATACAGCCCCGCCTAAAGGAAATACGTATGCCGGCGGTAATTCACGATCTTCTTCTTTTCTCGACGAAATCAAGAATTCATTCAAATGCATTTTTAAAATTTCTGAAAATTCTGGATGGAAGAATCTTGTTTGTGTTTGTAAATTTGTGATGCATCCATCCCTTTATCTTTTAAAACATTAGCATTTTGATCCCAATATTAGACTTTATTTAAACTTTGACCTCCCTGATTTTACTATGTGAACACTTTGGCCCTCAAAATTCCAATTGTGATTCTTGATTGCTTGTGTTTTATGGTATAACAGGCAGCGAGAGAGGGGAGCCAAGGGGTTCCAATATGGTCAGAAGTGGAGCCCCTCAGAAGGTTTTGCCAATTGAAATTCCAGCTATTCCATTGGATGAATTAAACAGATTAACAACTAATTTTGGTTCAAAAGCTTTGATTGGTGAAGGATCTTATGGCAGAGTTTTCTATGCAAAGTTAAGAGATGGTCAGCCAGCAGCAATAAAAAAGCTTGACACTGGTTCATCACCAGAGCCAGAAACAGATTTTGCAGCGCAGGTTTGATTCTGAGAAGCTGGTTTTGGTTCATTTGAAATAATTATGAGAATTGAATTTTGATGCAAGTCTGTTAATTTGTTCATGCAGTTATCAGTAGTTTCAAGACTTAAACATGAACATTTTGTTGAGCTGTTGGGGTACTGTTTGGAGGCAAATAACAGGATTTTGGTGTATCATTTTGCAACAATGGGATCCTTACACGATGTATTACATGGTACGCTAATTCAATTTGATCGAGTGAGTTGTAGTAAAATGAAATCACTAATTGAAAACGAATCCTTAATTGATTTACATACGGGAAATTTCTTTCTGGTGCAGGGAGGAAAGGTGTACAAGGGGCTGAACCAGGTCCAGTTCTAAGCTGGAACCAGAGAGTTAAGGTGGCATTTGGTGCCGCAAAAGGCCTGGAGTATCTACACGAAAAAGTTCAACCTCCCATTGTTCATCGGGATGTTAGATCGAGCAATGTATTACTTTTCGATGACTTTAAAGCTAAAATCGCTGATTTCAACTTGACGAATCAGTCTTCCGACACAGCAGCCCGACTGCATTCGACTAGAGTGTTGGGAACATTCGGGTACCATGCTCCAGAGTAAGCCTGAACTTTCCTTGCATACTAAATTATAGCATTGATACTCAATGGTTTCAAGAACTTATTTTGTAGCTTCATTTGTGAACAACAGGTATGCCATGACAGGGCAGATAACACAGAAAAGTGATGTTTACAGTTTTGGCGTTGTTCTCTTGGAGCTATTGACAGGAAGAAAGCCAGTAGATCATACAATGCCTAAAGGACAACAAAGTCTTGTTACTTGGGTATGTTTAACTTATTAAGTCACAACACCTCAATCCGAAACATACCAACAGTTTCTAACTTGAGAAAACTGCAGGCAACTCCAAGATTGAGTGAAGACAAAGTGAAGCAGTGTGTTGATCCGAAGCTAAATAACGAGTACCCACCAAAGGCAATTGCCAAGGTTGTTACTATCCCTAATGTTTACATTGTTTCCATACCCTTTGTTCAATAAGCAATGTACACTTATTAGCATATTTTCTGTGTGTGTTTGCTGGAAATGTTTCTGCCTTTTTCAGCTTGCAGCAGTGGCAGCACTTTGTGTCCAATATGAAGCCGATTTTCGACCAAACATGACCATTGTTGTCAAAGCTCTTCAGCCACTTCTTAACTCAAAACCAGCAGGACCAGAATCTCAAGCTTAATATAATTAATATACAAAATCTTTGAATTTTCCTGAAAACCAGCGGCCAACACCTTTGAATCATGTAATCTGTTAACCCATTTTCTCTCATCATATTACACAGATAAGCCTTTCTTCAGACATTAAAGAAGATTTGGTTTTGCATTTTGTTTTTTTGTTTCTGTTTCCTGAGAGGGTTTATCATCCATCTGATGCCACTTCTTGTTGGAATGACAACACTTTCTCATCACTTTCAATTGATTTGTATTCCTATTACAGACTTGGCTATGTATGTGCATGCACCTTGTAGTTGAAAATTTTTGTGTAAGACTTTGAAATATTATTTGTAAAATTTGAAATAAAAAATATTAAAATATATAAAATAAATAATAAATAATATATAAAATATATAATAAAAAATTTAAAACATATTAAAATAATTTAAAATATAAATAAAAAATTTAAAATAATTTTTAAAATAACAAGTATGCATCAATTTGAACATAATTATCTTGATTTTATTTATATTTAATTTTATATTTATAATGATATTTTTTAAAAAAATATCGTGAGATCTTTCTAGAAAACGTGATTGGTGGCAATAAAATAAACTTATAATTATATAATGTGATTGAATATTATATCACGTGGTTGACGAAGATGTCATTTTCAACAAAATGACAACATCATACTTCCACCGCCTCCGTGTGCGTATAAAATTGGATATAAATAAAAATAATTAAATTATTAATAATAGTAAAAAAAAATTTTTAAATTATATTAGAATAAATATATTATATAATTTATTATATAATATATATGTAATTCAATATAATTCAATTATAATTAAATTTTTATAATAATTATACTACACAAAAGTTAAAACTCATGAGTGGAGACATATAATTTGATACATATAATTTATAAATAAAATTATCTCGTAATTTATGATAAAAGTATTAATAATACAATAAATATTTGTATAAAATAAAAATTTGATATAATATTATATTTATTATAAATTTTTAAATTTTATATTTAAATTTAAAATATTCAATATTTGACGTTATATTTTACATTATGACTTTTATATTGCACAACATAAAAATTTTTGTATTTACATATAATACATACCAATGTTATATAACCAAATTTAAATTATATAATTAAATATCTCTAATTTTATAATTAGCTAACAAATTCTTATAATTAATAATACAAATTAATATATCACCAACAAAAAATTAAAAAAAAATAGGAATGACGATGACTGCGTGACCAAATTTACATAAATGCCCATGCCGAGAGCAGCCAGCCACCCACCGTGTGAGGCATGCGATTACGTGATATTAGTAGCACGTGGTGTGTAATATTGGGCCTCAAAGAAAATTACCCTATATTGTTGCTGTTTGTAATATAAGGGTCCATATGTTTTATGTTTTTACAAATAAGAATATAGTTTATTTACAATAACAAATAGACCCTCCACTCTCAATGAAATGGCAAAATTACCATTAACAACTTTGAATATGACCCTGTGCACGCGATGGAACTTGACGTTTAATGGTATTTTAGACGTTCTACTGAGTTGGGACATATTTGTTATAGAAGGAAGACTGTGTCCTTATTTATAGAAAAATAAAAACTCAGGGATGCGGGTGTTATTATCTCGTTTGTGCAGTAGAAAGTACAAACTGGAAAACGACGAAAACGGCAAAAACCACGCGCACAGACGCACGTGATTCCAAATCTGTCTATAAACGGAATGCTGCAGCGCACAGTACACAGTGTCGTAATGAGTACCGCACGCCTCAACGTACTCACTATTTCGCATCACTTAATTTACTATTTTACCCTTATTCATTTTTTTTAATTAAAATTAAAATTCTTACAATTTTTTTTTTTACCCAATTTTCAATTAAAGCATGCTAATAAATTAGCTAAATTATTAGAGACGACTCCACCCTTACCAATTTATTCCCTTGAATTAATAGAATTTTAATTCTCATATTAAAAAATATATTTCAAAATTATGATAATAACATTAAAATATCAATAAATTAATAATAAATACATTAAAATAATTATATATAATATAATTCAATATATAATATAAAATACAAATAAAATTATCGAATAAATATAAATTAACAAACGAAATGATTATTTAACACATAATTATCTCCGACATATGCTGCATTAGTTGATATTTATTACCGATAATTTTTAATATAATTTTATAATTATTAAAGGTACAAATTTATTTTACCCGGCTTGACCGGTTAATTTTTTTAAAATGTAACAATACTGATATTTTAATTATAACCGTGGTTGGAAATTACAAAATTACCATTACTAATTTTTTTTTTATTTTTATTTTTTTATGTCTCTTTTTTCTTTTTATTTTTATTTTTTCTCTTTTCCTTTACAAATATGAACAAACGGAGCTCCAAATCTCATCGTCATCAGCTTAACATCACAAAACCCCCCCTCACACACAGCCCTTTCTCTCATTTAATAATCTCTTCAATTAGATTCAAATCTCAATACTTAATCCATTTCGATCTTCAAATCATTCGATCTTAAATTTGTTTTTCCGAGATTCAATTCTTTTTTTTTTCTTTTATGTTTTTTTTTGGCTGCAATTTGACTCAATCGATCGGTTTAGATCGATTTTTCGATCAATTTGGAGTGCCGTGAATGGGGATACAAATTCCAGTGAATGAATTTATCAGTGTAGATTAAATTTTGGAATTAAAAAAAATATGCCAGGATTAGCGCAGAGAAAAAATGAGCAATTTAGTAATAATGCGCACTCGGTTTCTTCAGCCAATGGGTTCTGGTCGAAAAATAGAGATGATGTTGGGTACAATCAGTTGCAGAAGGTACTAGAGTTTTCGTTTTTCCTTTTTTTTTTTTTTTTGTTTTTGTATTTGATTTGTTTCTTTTTATTGTTTGGGTCGATAGAAAATTTGATTGGATCATAGTTTTGAAATTGAATTTGGAATGGATAGATTGAGCTTGGATTGGATCTTGTGGAACGATTCATTTATTAGATCCATTTTATTTATATATCTGCAGTTTTTATATATGTATCTTTGGTTTTGGTATTATTTTGTTATATCAATAAACTCATGGAAATGGAGAATTTGACAAATTGTATAAAATTTTAAACACTTAAATGGTGTATGTGATATTGAATTGGTATTTGGTTGGTTGATAGTTCCAATACTATCTGCCATTGTCATGAATATGGGTGTTGAATTTTGTAATTTTATGAAAATTTTATGTTATTTTTATAGTCAAGGTAGTGGGACTTTTTTGTGCTTTCAGTTTAGGTGAAACTATAGAGAATAAGAACAATTTAGATTTTTAATTATTTGAATTTATCCTAACTTTCAGTATGCTGCAAGTTTCATTTGATGTAAATGGGTTGCCACATCAAGTGGGATAGTAATATCAAGTACCGGTTATTACTTTTTGATTTGGTGCGCTTTTAGTTATTTGATTTGTGCAACTCTTGTCAAATGAAAGTCACTGACACGGTGATACGTACTTGTGACACAGTTCTGGAGTGAGCTATCATCACATAAACGGCAGGTGCTTCTTAGGATTGATAAGCAGACCCTCTTTGAGCAAGCTCGTAAGAACATGTACTGTTCTAGATGCAATGGGCTACTGCTCGAAGGTTTTTTGCAGATTGTTATGTATGGAAAGTCTTTGCAGCAGGATGGGGCAGTTGGCCACCTTCCTTGCAACAGATCTGTGGCCTCAAAAAATCAAAATGACAGTAGATCCATTGTGACAAATGGGTTCCAAGATGACATTCAAGATCCATCTGTTCATCCCTGGGGTGGTCTGACCACCACACGTGATGGATTGTTGACGCTTCTGGATTGCTATTTGTATTCAAAATCTTTGAAAGTGCTCCAAAATGTTAGTTATTTTAAATTTTATTATTCAAGTTTTCGGTGTGCATGTATGCCTGTCAGTGCCAGAATTTTTTCATGTATTCATGTGGTCTTATTTTAGTAGTTGATCTTTTCCTATCAGGTCTTTGACGGTGCAAGAGCAAGGGAACGGGAGCGGGAATTACTTTATCCTGATGCCTGTGGTGGGGGAGGTCGGGGTTGGATTAGCCAAGGAATGGTGGGTTTTGGTAGAGGACATGGAACTAGGGAAACATGCGCATTGCACACTGCCAGGCTTTCTTGTGACACATTAGTGGATTTCTGGTCTGCTCTTGGGGAAGAAACTCGGCAGTCTCTTTTGAGGATGAAGGAAGAGGATTTTATTGAGAGGCTCATGTACAGGTGTGCTTTCAGTTACTTGTTTATTTATACTAAATAGTACTTATTTTGAAATTTGGAAAAAAGTATGAGAGCTAATTGGTATCTGTTTTAGTTTGAGCCTATGGATGAATACTGTCTACTGATAGTTGAAGCTGTTATCTTGTTTATACTGTTGAAGGGGAGATCATAAACTTATTCCACTTTTTCATTAGTGTGCCTCAGATCAGTTTATTAGTATGGCATGCTGTTTTCTATGAAATTACATTCCTGGTCAGTAACTTTCAACATCAATTTAGTTATCGAGCACCATCTGTTTATGGCTGCGAATACACAGCTGAACTGGAAGAGTATTGGGAGTTTGTTTGATGGACAACCCTATTAAAGCAACATTTTATGGTCAGCTTGCAGTGAGAAAGTAAATGACTGCATGCTTTGGATTGTACAAAAAGAAGGAGATACGTGCTATAAGTGACAATTTTTTGTTCGATACAGTTAAAACAAGAAATCGTGCAAAAGCTGTATTATTCTGTCAGCCTCAATATCTGTTAATGAATGTGAGCTTTGTTGTCATTTCATCTTGTCAGGGACTCAGGCTCTATAATTTGATGACTTGCTATGGCCTATATTTTGGCTTAGCCCTAAACCCTGCAGTTGTATTGATCACAATGGATCATCTGCAAGAGTGCCTGGCTATTTATTAATAACTAAGAAAACTGCAGACCTTTAGGGCTAGTTCTCCTAGAGAACAGTTGTTTGTCAAAGGATCATTTGTACTAAAGGTTTTCAAGGAACAGGAAATGATGCAGAACAAGGGAGGACTACAGATTTGGTGACCTCTATTTTATTCAAAAAGGATGGTGGTGTAACATTGAGGTGCTTTTGATGGTGAATGAATTGGATATTACAGGTTTACTTCCTTGACTTCGTCAGTGGTTAGTGGAAATTGTGTCTCTTTATCTCTTTCAGAGACATATTTTTATGTTCCTTTCCTCCTAATGCATAGCTACACTTGGATCAATTATTCAGATTTTATTTTATACAATTTTTCAAGATATTTATTATGTAATATTTGGGAAAAGCAATGAAAAGTTAGTTGCCTTTTTTCCTTTTCATGCTTGATAGTGAGTTTGTGAGGACAGTGTGAAGAAAGTTAGACAACATTGTTCTGCAGTATGTATAACAAAAGTGAGAACCTATTGCTAGAAAAAGGAATTCCCAACTTTTTGTTACTTCTCAAAGTAAGGGGAAGATGTCAATCAATTCATGCTCAGGGAAGTTGAATGGATATCTGTTTGTGCTCATCTGTTGAGCTATAATTAATCAGTTGAAGACATAATAGTTTTCAGTTGTTGTAATTGCACATTGTTTTCCATCATTTATATGGTATGGTGATGGCCCATAATCTCATGACCAAAAAATTGCAATGCTATGAAAACAAGCTTATTGAAGTTTTGGATATTGAGACAAGCATAGGAGACATATGTCACTAGAACCAAAGTTGATATCTGCAACCAAATTACTAAATTCATGATTTTGTGAAGAAATATACAGAAACACTGCTGAGGAGTACATATGAGTAGAGGCTATAGAAGGGAGAGATGTGGGCATGGAGGGACATCAAGAGAGATTGAATCTGGGAATCATGACTTGTTATGATGACATTTAATTTACTGGAGTAGCTGTTGGAGAATTACCACAACCTTCTTGATTCATATGGCAATGGTTATTATCTAAAGAAATATTGTAACACTATTAATAGTCTCATTTTGTTTGCTGGAATTATATAATAATTGGTGAACAAATGATGTCTTTCCAGCAAAGTTCAGGCTCCATATACTATTTTGGACCATTTGCTGCTGTTCCTTTTTCTTCTTTCTTTCTTCCACTGTTTATTTCCCATAGTTCTCATTCTAAAGCATTTAAATATTTAATGCTTTATTAGTCACAGAACCTGGCGTGAGAAGTCACTTAACTCTTTCTTGCATTTGATATGACGTCGTCAACTACTTTGTTGCCTCTTCAGTTTTACCTGTTTGGACTGTTGTTGTTTGGAATTTCTCTGCACAGTAGCTCTTATTTTTTTTCTGTGCTCGCATTTGTGCTCTAAGTACTTGTGCTTGTGCTGCATATTGCTTTATGAGGTTGTTATGTTTGATTACTCTGCTTTTGCTGAGAAGTTGATGTTCATGTTACAGGTTTGACAGCAAGAGATTTTGTAGAGATTGCAGAAGGAATGTTATTCGAGAATTCAAGGAACTAAAGGAGTTGAAGCGTATGCGAAGAGAACCTCGCTGTACTGCTTGGTTTTGTGTTGCTGATACAGCCTTCCAATATGAGGTCTTTCACCCATTTCTTGGTCATTTTCCCCTGAACTCCATTTTAATACTTTGGTTTCTTATAACTTCTGATATTTTCATTTCAAGAACAAATGGCCAATATTATGATTCTGATATGGAAAGTGAGAGGATGTTTCAAGACTCCTGTTGATATTGATTTGACAAAAAATTCATCAAAACATTTTGAACTTCCTATTATTAGAATGGGTAAGTTGAGAGCATTGTTCTCAATTCAGTAATAAGACTGTAAGAAGTTCTTTGGAGAATTAAAATTATCACTGCCTTTTATAAATAGTGTGCATTTGTTGTGCTTTTTTATGAATGCTATATGCGCACATGACTAGCATGATCATATATGTATTTACTTCTCAGGTATCTGATGACACTGTACAAGCTGACTGGCACCAAACTTTTGCTGATACTGTTGGAACGTACCATCACTTTGAATGGGCAGTTGGTACAGGAGAGGGAAAATCTGACATTCTTGAATTTGAAAATGTTGGCATGAATGGAAGTGTTCAAGTCAATGGTTTGGATCTTAGTGGTCTGAGTGCATGTTTTATTACCCTGAGGGTGTGGAAATTAGACGGTCGCTGCACTGAGCTTTCTGTCAAAGCTCATGCATTGAAGGGTCAACAATGTGTGCATTGCAGGCTTGTAGTTGGGGATGGTTACGTTGCAATTACTAGAGGCGAAAGTATAAGAAGATTTTTTGAGCATGCAGAAGAAGCTGAGGAAGAAGAGGTTGTTCATTTAAAACTTTTTGTACTTAACGAATGTGCACTTATATGATGTGTATTTACTTAGGTAATATTTCTGATGATATAATTGGTATAATTTATATTGTCATTTTCAGGATGATGATTCCATGGACAAGGACGGAAATGAACTAGATGGTGAATGCTCTCGTCCTCAAAAGCATGCAAAGAGTCCTGAACTTGCTCGAGAGTTTCTTCTAGATGCGGCAACCGTTATTTTTAAGGAGCAGGCATGTTCAATCACCTGATCATTGTTGTGCTTCATGTTTTTGCATATGCTTGTTGGTGTTTTCAGCTTATACTTTAAAATGATGACTGATATATGTTGTTCTGACTTTTTTTTGGCAAATCTTTTCTAAACTTATGATAGGATCTGCATTAGGGTACTCCAGGTAGTTGTAAAAAGGAGAATGTTATTGCAAAATCTTCATTCTAACGTGTGTAAATACGAGACTTTTCCATTGCTTTGCATGGCCATCATTTTAAGTGCAGTTTATATCAAACTGTTTTGCAAAGCATAATTTGCTTTATTAGGCTTTCATTGCTCTGTAATCACAAATAATGGTTTTTGTTGGCTACTTTATTGGACTACATCAGAACAATTCTATATGCTTAGCAGCACCTCAGAACAGGAATTGAGTTTTGTATGTGATGCCTTGGAAGAAAGTAAGTTAAACAAATCTGGAGCATGCATCCGGGTTTCATAGCAGCTTTATGGGTTGCATGGGTAGCATTTGGGTGGACTAAGAATTTAGTTGCATTTATTGCTTGTTATGGATTTTCTCTGTATTTGCATTCACTGATATGTCTGGAGTGCTTTCTAAGATAGTATGATATGTCTTTCAGGTCGAAAAGGCTTTTAGAGAAGGAACTGCTCGCCAAAATGCACACAGCATCTTTGTTTGTCTTGCACTAAAACTGCTGGAAGAAAGGGTTCATGTTGCATGCAAGGAGATAATCACATTTGAAAGACAGGTATCTTTGTTTGTGACATATTATAAACAGGGTTTACATATTAAGTACAGAAAATCTGCTGCAATATCCTAGTTGTGAAAATTTTTCTGATGACTCTTTATTTTTAATTATTCTTTTTGTTACAGTCAAAACTTCTTGAAGAAGAAGAGAGGGAAAAGCGTGAAGAAGAAGAACGCAAAGAGAGAAGAAGAATGAAAGAAAAAGAGAAAAAGCTTCGGAGGAAGGAAAGATTGAAAGGAAAAGAAAGGGATAAAGAGAAAAGATCTTCTTCCTCTGTAAATAGCTCTATTGCTCCTGATGTCTCTAAAGAAGAATTATCAGCAAGTGTTGATGCGGAGCCAAGTAATGCTGTTAACTGTCGGGAATCGGTGAGTGACACAGGTGATATTATTATGTCCGGACCTGGATCTCCTGATATTCAAGATGAACAGTTCTCAAGCAGAAGTATGACTTTGACGATGGAAAACTGCTGTTATGATTGTCCCGATGAAGAAGTTATAAGTGTCAAAGATGCGAATGGTGCTTTCCAAATGGAGCAATCAAAATTTTCTCGTCGGAGATCGAGATTGCGGAAAGAAGTTCATCTTGATTCATCTTTGAAGTGGTCTGACAGACGTCGATATGCAGTAGTTTCAGATAATGGTTCTTTGGTCAATAGAGCTGAGTCCAAATATCACAGTGAGAATTATGAAACTTCTTCCAGGGGTATCAATGGATCGAATCGGCAATTATGGAGACACACTTCGAAATCCAGTGTCCGATTTCATTGTCCCAATAACAGGATGAGTGACAGATATGACTTCCATTCTTGCAGCTGTAACGCACAGAATGAATGCAGAGCAAAGGCTGAGCCACATGTTTCTGCAACAAAAGTAGGTCGAGAGCCCAAGGCTGTGAGTAAGTCAGAATCTGTACTGGAAATGACCAAGCAATTTTATCGGGGTAACAAGCATAATCAAATGGATTATGTACGTGACAGTTCTGGAAGACCCAAAAGCAAAATTATCTTGGGAAATTATACTTCCAGCCGAGATTTACTGTATACCAAGAAAGTTTGGGAGCCCATGGAATCACAAAAGAAGTACCCCCGCAGCAATTCAGATTCTGATATTACCTTAAGGTCAACTACTTTTAAAGGTGAAGAAGTTGAACGTTGTAAGAATGCAATTAAGTCATCTGGTGAAATGTGTTCTAGTGGGGCAGGTGGAAATTCATTTGACATGGATCATGAGGATGATAATACGAAGAAATCAAGAGACTCCAACCGCTCAACTGATGAAACCTACCAGATTGGATGTCATGCAGGAGCAAATGGCTCATCAGAAGCTGCATATCAAGAAACTGGATTATGTCATGCCAGAAACTTGACTTTAAACAGGGTTTCTGATTCCATCAAAGGTAGCACATCCAATTCCGATAACTGCTCATCATGCTTTAGTGAAGGAGATAGCAATACAGTCTCTTCAAACCACGGAAATCTGGAATTGTCTTCCACTTCAGATTCAGAAGCTGCCAGTCAACAGTCAGAAGGAAGAGACACTTCAGCATGCACTCAAAATGGCTTCACCAGATGTCATGAAGTTGGGATGGAGAAGAAAAAGAGTACAAGCAAAGGAGAGAGTTTAGGAGGCATGGCTATGATTGGACTTCAAATGGAGAATATAGGTAGTAATAATCCAGGAAATCTGCTTACAAAAACTGCCCAAATTCCTGATAAAGGTTTACCTACCGTTAGCATGGGTGGTTCTCAACATCAAGGCATCTTTCCACCTCTTCACAACCAGAATGCACAGTTTCCGGCATTTCAACCTCCTTCAACATTGGGTTACTACCATCAAAATCCAGTTTCTTGGCCAGCTGCTCCAGCAAATGGATTAATGCCAATACCCCATCCCAACCACTATCTGTATACTGGCTCTCTCATTTATGGCTTAAATGGAAACTCATGCTTGTGCATGCAGTATGGTGCTCTCCCACATGTTACTACCCCCCTATTTGATCCTAGCTCGGTGCCCGTTTATCAGCCTGTTGCCAAAGCCAACGATATGGAGGAGCAAACTCACGTTGGGAAGCCAGTTGCAGCACACGAGGCAGCATTTAGTGATAGTAATGCAGAAAGGACTGCTTCAGCCAGCTCACATCTAACTGAGGCGCAGGCAAAATGTGAATGTGGGCACCACGATAGTTCTGCTAAATTGCCTATAGATAACGATGGCTTCTCCCTGTTCCATTTTGGTGGACCTGTAGCTCTTTCAACGGGATGTAAATTATATCCTATACCTTCAAAAGATGAGATTGTTGGGAATTTTTCTTCACAATTTTCAGCAGATCATGTGGAGAATGATCATGCTGTTTGCAATAAGAAAGAGTCCACAATTGAAGAGTACAACTTGTTTGCTGCGAGCAACGGTTTAAGGTTTTCATTCTTCTAAAATACATATGATATTAGTGAGGTGTGTGTGGTGGCTGTTTCGGGTATTATCAGTCCCTATCTTCTTGTTTTGGGTTATCAAAGTTTGAGATACTTTTAGTAAATTGAGAATACAATAATCTTATCAAATATTTTTTCACTTTTTTAGCCTATAGTATTCTTTAGTTGATTGTTTGTCCAATTTGTCTGATTATTTTATTTGATTCAGAGAAATCAAAGGTTGGGAGATTGCTATAATGTTTTAAAGCTTCCTGTTTGAGGTTAGTTTTTTCAAAACATTTCTTGCCATCACTTCTTGATATAACCTTTATTTTATGGTCACTCTTCTACTAAAAATAGGCATGTATGTGTGTTATATGCATGTAAATCCTGATCTCCAAAAAACAGAAAAAATCACAAAGACATGATTTCTTTGTGATTTTTAAGTTGTCTGTGGCCGGTTGCCTTTGCTGGATCACCTCAAAAATATGGTGTTTGTCAATACCACTCTCGATTATCAGCTTATTTGCCATTAATGATGGCCACCCCAGTTTACATTCTGCTGATCTGAGGTTGAATTGATTAATCAAATGACCTAAGTGCTATCCAAGCTCAATTGTGTGAGTCAAGAAAAGCTTGCATAGAAGGAAATTCACTTGGGGAGAGGCCTGTAAAATATGATTGGATTTTCATTTATTCACAGATAAACCTGGATTCCAAATCCATGAAATATTCATAATTCTTGGAACACCTTTGATTCATTCAACTCTTCCATATGATAGGCAACAAATTCCACTACACAAGGTCTAGTTTTGGCATGAATATAAATCTAATCTCAGCTTTTTGCCTTACAAAACTTCAAAACAACAAGATAAAATCCAGGCTCATTGACAAATTTAGCTATCTCAAAAGAATGATTCACTGCAACTTCCTGTAAAGTCATTTGATCAGGCAAGTCAGAAACTATAACGTCCGGGAACTGTTTACGTTGCTCCTGTAAAGCTTCTTGCCCTTGGGGGTGACTAATAACCACTCTTGCACCTGTAAAAGCAAAACAAGGTACTCGAACTTCAAAAATCAATGAAATGATAGATTACTAGTGTGCACAAGTCTCATCTGAGAAAGTACCTGGCAAACAACGACTACCAAGTGTCTCGAAAACCTGATCAAGTGTGAAGGGCAAGGCAGGCAGAAAATAGAGAAACACAACATCTAAAGGTGCCCATTTCTCTGGCACGTATATGATTTCCCCTTGCCAACACTTAACCTTGTCGTATTTCTCTTTAATACCAGCTAACAAGAAAAGTGAATCGTGGACAACAAGCAAAAGACTGCAGGGCGATGAATCAACAACTCGATCCACAAAACCTTCTGAACCAGTTGTAACCAAAACCCTAGAAGTTTCGTCAATCTCTCCAGCTGAAATAATTTGGTCCATCTTTTGAATCTGCTCTTTGGAGTTTAACTCATCTGAGTCAAGAAAAGACCAATCTTTTTCAAAGAAGTCCTCAAAGTTAATGACAGACACTGTTCCCTCATTTGAAGGGACTGTAGCACCAGTGGCTCTGTGATGAGTGCTTAACGGAAAATGCAAACTGGGCCAGGGAGATCGACAAAGGGGAAAGAGGTTATAACCATGACAATGGCGATGAAAAGTGCAAATAAACTGAGGTTTTGGTTGAAGAAAAGGAGAAGACTTGCAGGATGGTGATGAGAGAACCAGAGGGGAAGGCAGGAAGAGAGAATTCATGGAATGAAAACAATATATTTCCTTGTGGAGATAACTTGGGTTTTAAGATGAGCTAATTTCAGCAGTTTGTCAGTAGAAGATGATAAAAAATGAACCAGATGCATGCACTATTCCAATATCCAAGAATATTCGGGTTGTTTAACCTATTATATAAATCTCTTTCACACAGTTTCGCAGATTAATTGTAACCTTTATCCTCTACCCCTGACAAAACAAAGAAATTAATGTCAATACTTACAAGTTCTAAAATGAAATGACTGAAGCCAGAGACAGGTTCGATAACACACGAATGACAAGCAATGGGTCCATCCAACATCCCAGTCCTGGCATCTGTAACTCTACGGTAACACAGTAATCATTTAGTTCTAAAATCTGCAAGATAATATTGACTAAATTCATTTATGTAATATTAAGCAAAAATACAATATTATCCATATTCAGATATGTAAGGGTTTTGCTCTTCTTCCAGTTCTAATCTTAAACAAAGTATTTGCAATTTATACAGGAGAACATGACCGAGAACAAAAATGGGAATGAAAAGAGAAAACGAAGGGCAAATGAAGTGAACAATTCATAAACATCAGTTAGCTTAAGATTTACAGTGAACCCATTTCCATGGAAGAAAACCTGTTAATTCAGCAGACATTTGCCATAAACTGAATCTACACAAACTGACTTACCCAAAAAACCAGCTACTGAATTATACCCCAAAAATTAAAAAAAAAAAAAACAGCTAAACCCGCTAAAACCCTAAGAAACATAATAATTTTCTTTAAATTCTTTAATCATACAAGACATGAAAAATGAAACCCAAAACTTTTCATTAAGTAAAGACCAGAATAAGCCCCCTAAAACCCTAAATCCATTTTCAATAAATTCTTTAATCATACAAGACATGAGAAATGAAACCCAAAACTTAATTTAGTACAGGCTTAAGTTGAGAAGAAGAGATTTTCATATTCTTACAACAAAAGAGAATTACGAGGCATTTAGGAAAACACAATAACTAATCTTCTTCTCCTTCAATCCATTTTCAGACATTACACAAGCAAGAATGCAAAGAAAATTTTACCAAACAAATTCAAATACAGGAAAGCGAGCAGAAGAGAGTAAAGAAGAACACAGAAAGCTAACCTAGCAAGCTCAAGTCATCGAATGCTACAGAGCAGTAAAATTTTTCGCGCAACACTCATCAACTTACACTGCGTTTTGGGCTTTGTCTCGTTGGCTGTAGTTTCTTTGTGGGCCGCAGAGTTAAAACAAAAAGGTTTGACAGCTGTGGGATTTGAACCCACGCCCTTTCGGACCAGAGCCTAAATCTGGCGCCTTAGACCACTCGGCCAAACTGTCTTGTGTTTTTCTGGTCTGAAATGTAAAATATTTTCCTTAAATATTTAGAAACAATTTTTTTAAAAATAAATATTAATTACAATTTTTATTTCTCAAACATCAACTTGCTTTTTTATTATTGTTTAATTATATTATTTATATTAAATTATTTATAATAAAAAAATTAAATTATGACGACTTTCATTTTAAATATATATATATATATATTAGTGTAAATAAAAGCATGTATTGGCTTCCACGAAAGATATGATGACTTAAAAACAATGGAGTTCCCTTACATTATGTCTCATAATTAAAAGGAAAAGATTTCTTCACCCCCAATACGTATTACAATGACAACAGTATTTACGGTGACAACAGTATTTGACATGGTAATCTTTTCATTTTTAATGGTTGCATGGGAGCCTGTTGAGTATAGAGTGTTCTGGCTTGTGATCACACTCGAAATCAAGATGAACGAAAGCTCGCTCAACTTCAGGGAGTTCTTCGATCTTAATCTGCAATGATTCTCCGATTGCATGAGCCTCTTTCAATGGCAAATCTTCCGGCAGCTCAACGTCAACCTGAATTTTTAAGAGAAGATTTGAATGTGGTTTTCGAATGAGACTGAGCAAAGCAAACCAGAAAACAAGCATACTCAGAATGGTATTCAACTAACCTCAACGAAATAAAGAACACCAAAGGTGTAGGCACGAACTGTGTCTACTCGTTTGATTTGAGGGTGGTGCCGTAAGACAAGGTAAGTGAGTTTCTGCAGGACTTCAGGAGGTGCAGTTTGTCCAACCAAGGAAACTACATGAAGAAAGGACCAGTAAGACAAGCGGAATAACGGAAAACCTGGCCAACTATTGCAAACACAATAACGAGTTCCATGCTATAGACGACATGATCTACAGTTTTAGTGTAGAAATACTGCATTGAGGGGTATTTTTACATCATAGCTGGAGGTAAAACAGAACAATTCAAGTGTCCTTGTGTGTGTCTGTGCATGTACATAGTGTTAAGAGTGGGAGACGAACCTGCATTTTCCAGTACAGTTCCAGACCAGTTTGCAATGGTATAGATGGCAAGGATGATGGCGCCAACTGGGTCAATCCACCAATAGAATTCATCACCAAGAACAGCCGCAACCAAACCGACCACATTAGTTACCACATCAAAATAATGATCCTAGCAATCATCACAATAGAAGATGGTGAACTGCAAGACTCCATATAAAATGAACGTAAGAAAATATGAGGTCTAAATCATAAGCAGCACTAAACCTTTGCATAGGCGCGGACAATTTTGTTTCCCGAGCTTCGACAATACAACCACAAGATAAATTTCACTCCAGTTGCTGTCAGCATTATTGCATACATCCAAACCAGTTGCAGGTTAGTCATCTTTTCCCCAGGTTCAGCTTTGATCAGTTCTTCTACAGCCTTGACCAGCACTTGGAAGCCTGTATGGCCAAATAAAAAAGTTTCCCGTTGAACAGAATTTTGTCTCTTTGATGCAGACTTGGAGAATTTTAGTGCAGATAAGCATACCCAGAGTGGCCATGACAGCAGCAAAGATGATAATGCCTACTGGTTGCATCCTTAATTTTCCGATCGGATATTTGTATATGTTGATGTTCTTCATCCATAAGTGCGTGAACCACAGTATGCCACCAGCCATTAGATCTAGCAGAGAATCTAGGGTCGATGCAGCAATAGCTAAGGATCCGGTCTTCACCGTAGCATAAATCTGTAATGCATAACAAATAAATATGGCAAAGACAATGCAACAGTGACTGCCGCATCTAAAATGTTGCAAAAACCAGTGAATGCTTGGAAATAAAGAAATTAACCTGACTTCCATGATATTGAACTTGAATGAAAGTGTTCAGTCTATTAAATCTATCACCAAAATTACTGATAACATCTCAAATGGCAGAAAATGTATCGGAATATTTCCCAAATCATGCAGTTTTTACATAATCTATAACAAGTACTAGAAAACCTTGAGGGCAAGCAAAATAATATTGGCGTAGTTAGAAATGTCCATTGCTCTCTCATGCTGGACTTGTTCTTGAAGATATTGCTCTTCATCATTGACATTCTGTGATTCTATGGAGTCAACTTCCTCGAAAGACCTAAGTGTCGCAAGTTGTTTCTCATAGTATTCCTTCTCCCCTAATACCAAAACATCATGAATGTATCTGTTAGAATGACATGTAATGCTAAAACAGGAGATACAATGATTTATGATATAAATGATTTATCAAGAAAAAGAAAATTTTAAATAAAGTAATTCTATTATATCACCGATTTTATCATGTTAATAAGAGAAATTTATTCTAAATAAAAAAATTAAAGAAAAGTGATAAATTAGTATGATGAGAGAAATTTATAAATTTTTTTTTAATTTTTTTAATTTATTATTAATAAATAAATTTTTCTCATTTCATTAATTAGATGATCTAATTAACTAATTACAATAGAATCACAACTGTCAACATGAAAATAAATTTTTTATTAAAAAAAATTTAACCTAAACAATCAGATCATTGGGTCCTGGAACAGTTAATCAAATATTATATTTAATGGAGATTAACACAGTGTCAAAAGAAATTGTCGGGATCATTTCGTTAATCAAAGTTTGTCATTGTTTACAAAATCTTCTACACATTTAAGTTAAAATCGCATTTTCTGACTTTTGTAAGAAGCATGAGGGCGACAAGAGTGACAAAAACAACTCAGCAGTTACCATCACAGTTGCTAGAGAACACAGACCCCATTCATGAACTAACCACCGCAATCAATAATGAATATTAAGATAATATCTCACAGAATAATCGGATTAAATTTTCATTTGGATAACGAAAAAACACAAGAACTGAAGATTTTATATGCCAAGCAATCCATGGCAGCAGGTAAGGTTCTTCTTGTCGCCAGCCTCACACTGCTTGGATTTTGCTTCAATTAGTTATTAGGTAGTGGATCAATTAATCAAGATGTTGCCACAAATCCAAATACCAGATCCTTGTCCTAATGACAGTTCTCAGTGTTCAATAACCTTTCAAAAAAACCATCAGGCCATTGCAAATATGGAAGCTGGTCCAGTTTTCATTATATATAATCTATAAATAACTTCTGTCTCTCCAATCAAATCGCAGTTATGTTCTTCATATTATAACAGACCTGAAAAATGAAACTACGTCCTAATAGAAATCGAATGAGCCCAAGTGCCTAGTGATGGACTAATCAGTAGAATTACAAAAATAATTGGAAAATTTTAGGAATCAAAGATAACACAGAGATTCTAACGTACCTTCAATCAATCCAGTGGTTTTAGAAAGATCAAGATGAAAAGGGGTTTCAGGATCAAGCCCAGACCGAACTTTTTCTGGCAATTTGGAGAAGAAATCACATTTCAGCGAAGCAACTGATTTCCCGCATGTTACATGCCCCTTCTGGTTAGCCTTTTCAGCTTCGCTCAACAGCAATGGTGCTTTCACATCCTCCATACCACTACCAAAAATTTTGTTAAACATAACAAGAACCCATCAACCCAAAAGGGAAAACGATTCACAGAACACCTTCAAAACACCAAAAACACGTTCTAGACACACTTTCGGACCACTCTTGAACGTGATGCTAAGCTTTTTATAATGCATTCAATGTTGTTCTGGTTAGACCAAAACTACTATCATAACAGTCATACTTGCTTTTGTTTCTTTCATTATGAACGCCATTTTCTTTAATTTAAACATTTGGAGTGTGTGTCCTATCAGAGACGTCGTGACAACAGGATGGTTGTTATTAGACACGTCTAGGAGATTAGAGGATAAGTGTTAGATAAGTCCCTAATGTTTTACAAAATATCTCTTTACTAACCAGTTTGTTATATTATTATATATAGGTCCCTTCTATTTATCAGCATCATCAAAAAAACCCTTAAGCCCCGCTTCTATTAACTTTTCTTGGCCTTCAACATTTAAATATATATATAAATACATGCACTATTTTACTTTTAATTGGCAATGGTATTCATATCTACACTCATATTGTGATGATGTAGATTATAGAAGAAGAGAAAAAATTGATAGTAATAATTTTTTAATTTTATAATTAAAAAAATAATTTAAATATTATGTTTCAATTTTTTTAATAATTATAATATATATATATATATATAATGACTAATTTTTCCACACTTGGCTTACATTATGCAATGGAATTAGTTTTGAGGGACTTTTTTATTATTATTTTCAAAAATAAAGGGACTTATGTGATTAACATATCAAATTAATTGAGTACCTGACACTTTTTCAAACATTAGGGATGATTATGAAATTATCCCTATCGCGATTTAGAGCATGCAGCTTTGGACTTCCCGCCACGCTCTCATTGCACGTGAAAAAATGGAGATTTCATGATTGGTATGGATCTAATAAGGTTGATGCCTGACTTTCCTACTTTCTAATTGCATTGAATCATTACTGGCCCACGTGTTAGTTTCAACGGAAAAGTAACCTCAAAATTTACCACTAAAGGCCAAAAGCACACCTCGAGTAAACGGAAGGGTTACTTTTGCAATAAAAATTAACACTTGGCCTAGTGTGTCATAATTAAGTTGAAATTTGCGTTGACTCAAAGACGATGCCCTATGATAACACAAGGATTCTTAAATATTTAAATATTTCAAAAAAAAATTTATAATATAATATATATATATATATATCATTATCCCATTTATCTCCTTTATAATTTTGTTTTAATTTGATTAATAAATAAATTGTTAAATAAATATTTTATAAATAAAAGTATAACATCGGATTAATTAAATGAAAAAAATATTTTGTTAATATTTTAATAACAAATTTTGGGAACAAATATTAAAATAAATAAAAAAATAAAAAATTAAAATCAATTTAATTAAATATATATACTTTAAGGTAGACAAACAGTAAAAGTTCGAACTTAAATCATCACTTCCATTAAAAATTTTCACTTCTCTTAAAAAAAAAAATCATCATTTTTTATTAAAGTTCCCTGTCTTCTAAAATTAAATTACTACTTATCTTGTTCTTGATGCTTCTCTACTTTGAAATGATTAAATAGTGAGTATTATTTTAGAGTCTAAACTTCAATCCAAATATACACGAGTCATTTGCATTAAAAATATAAGATATAATTTTTGAGATATAATGATGATTTGTTTGTTTGATCAGGTTTCAATTGCTTGTGAAGATATAACGATGATTTTGTTCGTGTTTAATTTTACTAGTAGATGTGCTTTAACTTATTTAATCATAATCATAATAAGATGACTTAATTTTTTTATGTTGATAATTTCTTTAGAACAATTCAATGAATTTAGTATTTTTTTAAGGTGATAATTCAACAAAATCATCTTGTTTATGAAAATTATGATTTTTTTTTTTTGTTATGATTTTGTAGTGTTGTTGGGTGTTAGCTAATTAATTTTTATTCATAAAATAGAAAATAAAATATAAAAATAACTATGATTTTACTAAAGCTTAACAAAATGTTAATTTTAAATTTAATTTTTTTTCATAAAAACATAAAATCGTAAAAGTAGGTTTATGTATTCAATTTTATGTGACCACAATTTTAATATAATTGAGGATATATCAATATTTATAACACATCATTAACGAAAAAATAATTTTTTCGTTAATTTAGGAAATGCACTTGTAATTTTTGCATATAATTGTATATATTTTTTATTTCGATAAATTTTAAGAAAAATGTTTTTAAATATACAATAAAATATAATATTTAAATATTATTTCAATTATGTATCCCATTTTTAGGCATGATTTAATGTTTGGGTCATGAACCATGATAAGGTGACTGCCTAACTTTGTAAGTGCAGGAGTATGAAGAATTTACAGTCACCATAATTGTCCAAACAATTCAGTTCTTCAGTTTAATTGTGTTTGATTTGGCAGGGATTTAAAAAAAAAAAAAAAAAGAATACAATGATATAATATAATATAATTTTAAAATATTAATATAAAAAATTTATGTTGTCCCACAATCACTTTTATTAATTAAAGATTTATTTTTTTTCTTTCGTAATTTTGTTATTATTGTGCAACAATAATTATGTAGATAATCAATACATGCAATTGATTGAAACTTTTAAAATTTAGTTTAAAATTAAAGTTTTTAAATTTAAAAACAGTTATGTATTTTTATTTATTTTTTAATTCAATATTAAACTTGATCAAATTTTAAAAATTCGTCTAAAGCTCTTAAAATTTAGAGATTGTTCATGTTACTTTGTTTATCATAATTCTTATTCATATTAACGCATCATACTATTAAATACTAATTAAAAATGCTACAACAATTATGTTCATTAGAAACTAATGACATATGATATTGGAATTTCTTTTAATAAGATTTAGAACTAAAAATAAGTAAAGATGATTAGAAATATAAAACTCTATTTGTATCATAATCAATCCCCAACAACTTTGCTAATTGGATAATGATACCATAGTCTTTAATTTGATATCCCAATTTTTGACCTGCTTAATGATGTAACATTAATTTAAGATCATGGCATAATAACAAAATAATATATTAATTAACACAATAATTTAAATTAACGGCACTACTTGGATGGATAAAATTAAGATTTAATAATTATTATATATATAGTATTATTTAATTTGAATATTCAACCAAGCCCATTAGGCCTATGGTTCTTAAAACCTTTATTTGACCCGGCCCACATGACGGCTTGGATTCATACGTAAAATAATTCGGACTTGTGCGAAAAGTAGATAACAAGCCCGTCACAAATTCGAACCAACTTGATCCGGCTTGACCTGGTTTGACATATCCTAGTGGGATAACAATATTCTGATCCCTAAGTTCTTAGATTTTCTGAAGATAAGGACATAATTTATTCATTATATAAAATAAATTCTTGAATAATAAACATATGAAATGAGAGTCCGTTTTGCATAAATTTTAAGTACAATTTTCTCGAATAGATATTAACCTTAATTTATTATATCAAGATTTGAACCTCATATATTTTATACTCTTTCAAGAGATTTTATTGACTAAACTAATTAATATGCACAAAAAAATTTATTAATAAATAAAAAATTTATGTTAAATATATATAAAATATAATTTAAATTCATTTAATTTTGATGCCTTAATTTAATTTAATTAAGTATTTTTAAAATAAAAATTTGATATTTGAGTATGTAAATCGTTAAAATTTTAAAATATTAAAATAGTTAAAAAATAATTGAATTATTTCTTTTAATACTGAGTTTTAATTAAAAAAAAAAGGTTTGAACATGTAAATTAGTACTAAAATGTATTTTAACATATCTATTATAGATGAAGGGCTTATTTGTAATGAATAAATAATGTATCCATTTGTATGAAAACATAAATTATTAGGGATCTGGATGTTATTCGTTCTCCATCGAAATTAAACCAAACGACGGAATACGAATATCCGCGCATCCAAACGGGTACTTATTTGGCCTACTGTTTGCTTTCTTCAACAGTCAAATTCTCCCTCAAAGAAAGAATTCCCTACGCTCAGAATCACGCCGAGAGATCAAATTTCGTGCGCGCGTGAAGATTGAGAAGCAATGGCTTTAGCCCAATTATTCTCATCGTCAACATACTCCGACAGCCTCACTGTCGTCGGAATCTCCTTCTGCACAGCCATCATTTGTGAATCAATCTCATGGCTTCTAATTTACCGTACCAACTCTTACAAATCCCTCAAATTATCCATCGACAAAGCTTCCAAGAAGCTCGAAACGATGAAAACCGAAAACCCGGTTAAAATCTCAACCAAAAAGTCCAAAACCAAGAAGATCGACCGCGTCGAGACCAGTCTCAAAGAGTCCAGCCGCGATTTGTCCTTGTTCAAGTTCAAATCCGGCGCCGTCGTTGCTTTGGTTCTGTTCGTCGTTTTCGGTTTGTTGAATTCTATGTTTGAAGGGAAAGTTGTGGCTAAATTGCCGTTTAAGCCAGTGGGAATCGTGATGAAG
This sequence comes from Khaya senegalensis, assembly GCA_032402905.1. Lineage (NCBI taxonomy): Eukaryota > Viridiplantae > Streptophyta > Magnoliopsida > Sapindales > Meliaceae > Khaya > Khaya senegalensis. Next base: position 3,056,105 of record CP135540.1, on the reverse strand, counting down.
ATGAGTCACAGAGGGTTACAGGGAGATGATGCGACGGATTGTTCGATGGCATTTTTGTACTTCTTGTGTTCGATTAGTATTCGTACTAATTTGCAGAAGTTTTTAGGGTTTTCGCCGCCACGTGGGGCTGCTGCTGCCGGCGGGTTGTTCCCAATGCCCGATCCCAAGACTAATTGATCGGGTTTGTTTTCGATATTGAGCATTGGGTAAGGTCTAATTTGGCTGGCAATTTATATAAGGAGTAGGATTTTGATTGTTGGAATTGTTAGCTTTGTTTGAAACAATGATTTGAAGAATTGTATCATTTTTGTTGAATTGGTCTAATCAATCGGCTTTGGAATTGTAAAATGGGTTTCCTCTTGTTTAGTTATCTTTGGATGGCTTTATCCAAGAAAGTAGATCCTATTTGATCTGATATTGGTATGTGGACTTCATGTGATGATAATTGGATTCTAGAGCTGGGATGGATCTGAACTTTTGTTTGATTTATTGCTGGCTAATTGGATAATTTCTAAAGATCCTTCTGTCTTGTAGATTTGATTATCTGTTATATTCATGGTGAATAATTTGCTAGGAGCTGTTGTTTGCTAAGCATGAGAGTGTTGATTAGCTACTGGTTTTGTTCTAATTTAATATTATTTTTTTATTTTTGTTTCTGAGGTCATGATAGGTTAGTTCTGTAGTAATGATACGGATGATTTTAGTTTGGTTTGTGGAAAGGTTACAATTATTGATCTTCTGGATTGGGATTGGTAATTGCAATGCAAAAAAGCAAAATAAAAGGTGTTTTGCATAAATGCTCAATTTCTCTAGTGCCTCTGAGCGAAGACACATAGACTTCTGTTTTAGCTATTTTGTTAAGTATTGTGAGATTAGTATGGGACATTCTCAACATAGACTGGAGATAGAAAGTTATGTTGCTTTGATTGTTAATGTTGTTCTCCTTTTCTTCTTCTTTTTAATCCCCTATGTACTTTTTTATTTTAACCCGTTCATGAATGATGTGTTCACCTTCAAAATGAAAGCATCTTGTGATAAGTAATGCCTCATCAAAGAATCCAAGGTTGCTTTAGTGCTTTGGGGAAGCTTGATGTTTTGCTTAGTAAAGAGTCGCATGAATTTTAGGTATCAAAGTTCGGATCAATAGTTAGTACCTTATCACTACCAATAGCTCTAGGTTTTTTTTAATTTTTATTTTCATTCATTTATTTGTTTTTTGAAGGTGAAGTTATTCTATGCCACTCAACAGCTGCATACATCTTTGTCAGAACCCTAGCATACTTATGGCCTTAGATTCATGGTATGACTGCGTAATTGCTTAGTGGCATAGAATAGAAGAATTCTCTTTAAATCTGCCATGCATGCATAATTCATTTTAGGGTTAATGCTTTGTTTGTAAATCTAATCAAGCTAGGAAGTATTCATCAAAATGGAGTAAAGTTGGAGGAAAAACTAGCTTATCTCTTGGCTGATTCTCAGTCAGACATCCTTTTGAACTTTAGTGCTCTTGGTGGAGGTTATTCTATCGCATTCAACTTTCTTATCAGTGAATATAGAAACTTTCTTTGATATTTTAGCAAATTGATCAGATGCTAACGATGTGGCAGAATTTGATTTGGCATATAAGAACTAAGAACAGTTAATATTGAAATTTTTGGCCTATTTAAATTCCCTAATTACTTAATCCTGCCTTTTTCCATTTCACCGGATTGTATTTTTGTCAAATGAGAAAAATAGAACTTATTTGGTAGTTCAGAATATTGTTCTCCTTAGTAAATTTGTTCTTACCAATGGTATGTGGTGATTTAGCTAGAGTTGCCAGCTAGCCAAGCATGCCTTCTTATGCTCTGTAGTCTTCCTTTTGATCCTCTCTTGTGAAATCAATGGTTTGATTGTGCCATTATCTATGATCAAATTTTTACCATTCCTCCCAAAAAATCTCAGTGGTTGATCATTCATGCAGAAATATGTGTTTTTCTAGTTTCCTCGCTTCCAGGATTTCATAATGTTGCTCAAGGATGTTAACTTGTTTGTTAGCTTAAGATTACTTCCTGCTTTGGTTGACCTTTAACAGTTATTAATCCTTGTAATTCAGTTGATAACATGTTTAGGTGAGAAATCTTGCAAATTTGATTGATAAAAGTATATGTTTTACAATTTTCAAATTTGTGAAAATGAGAGGGGTGTAGACGCACATGTACACCCCCTGTTATATATCCTGATGCATGTAAAGCCAGGTTTCTTTCCTTGTGAAAAACCGAGTGTAAGTTGATATTGAGGGTTAATCAGCTTGTATATTAGTAATTGTCTGCTTCTGTGAATGGAGAACAAACTAATCACCCCATTTGGCAGATTCAACTTTTTCACAGAAGCAGAAATATTAGGCAAATGGCTTTTAAGTTTAAGACTGCTTTTGGGATTTTGTATTTAAGTTTTGAAACAATTCCCATAAATGCTTACGCCAGTATTGTCACCCATGCTTCTAATTCTTCTCGTCCCATTGCCAAGACTGGACTCCGTTCTCACTGAAAGAGAAAAGAGCAGTGCTTTTAGAAAAAGTTCACTGTATGAAGAAGCAGGTAACCGTTGAGTAAGAAGTGCTCATTCTTTTGAGTCACATGTCATATGATATGGGTAACGTGGATTGCATGCAGTGACAATGACATGAATAACCCAAGAGTCTTAGCAATAGATCTTGTAATAATAATACATTTTTAAAAAATCACAACCAAAAAATTACATTCAAGCCAAATTTGAAATTTTTAATTTCATTTTTAAAATAATTATCAAATAAATCAATAACACTCACTAATTTAACACTAAATATATATTAATCATTATTTTTATTAAAATTTTAATTTAATTTCAAAAATTCTTATCAATTTTTTTTTAAATTTTTGGCTACAATTAAATTCTTAACCAGGGTTTAGAAGTAGGAATCAAAATGTTCCCTTTGTGCCCTAAATAAGAAGTGATTCTAACCCTAGTTAATAATTGTAGTTATTCTCTCTTACTCATCCAAACCCAGGTGTCTGTTTTCCACTTCTTTGTCTGCATGCTGTTTTGTACAACTCTCATTTCTCCCAGGTTTTCATAATGACGTAATTTGGACCAATGCCCATGATGTTTTTTATTCTTATGGGGCAATAACATTCAAGTTGCTGGGTTTTATATATTTATAAATACAGATATGACTTATCTGCTTGTTACAAATAGGTCATTAATCCCCATTGAAATAATTGGAAAACCTGTTAGTTTTGAGTCACAAATTATAATAGATGTTAAATACCTAATTTTTAAGAGTTTATTTATTAAAATTTTAATTTTATTTAAATTTTAAATAAAAATATAAATATTTTCCTTACAAATGATTTGATAATTTATGTATAGTAGAGAATAAATAAAATTTGTAAGAGTAATTTTTTCAAAATTATAATAAGCAAAATTTATTCAAATATTTGTATTTAATATTAGGTAAAAATTTTTGTTTGGTTGTTCATTCAAATATATTATGAAGTTTTTAAAGTCAAGTTAAAAATTAGATACATTCAAAATTTGTAAATAATTAAAAGTAAGTTATATTTGGTATTTAATAATAATAAAAAAATAAAAATATGGCACAAATATTATATTTGTCAAAATCCATATTACAAAAGTAATTTTATGATTTTAACATAAGTTAAAGTTAGAGACTTATTGATTATAAAATAATAAATTATATTTTTATTTATAAAAATAAAAAATTGGGGACCTGAATGATATTATTCCGTTTCTCTAAAAATATTATCTCGCCCTTTGAAGTTCTTGTCTTTCAAGCTTCAACTCTCTTTCATTTCGTTTACCCTTTAATCCTTTTTCCACTGGGATGTCATGTATACGGTCAATCTGTTAGCAAGAGTTAATTCTGATGATCAGAGCTTAGCCATGGCGGAAAAGTGCCGCCTTTTGAACGTGGACCGTAATCCTTTCATCTGCTTTCTCTGCTCAAAAACTTCTCCCATGATGCAGGCTTTAGGAGGGCATCAAAATGCTCAGGGAAGGAAGCACAACGAGGAGCGGTGGACGAGCGCGGAGGAAAGCCTGAAGAAAGCGAGAGGGATTCCAATTCCATGCCCTAGGCCTCCCGGCGACGGCCAAATCATTGATTTTTGGGTCAAGCAGTTGGCTAAACCAGCAGATCACTCTAGCCATGGTCCCATGCCACATGGGGTTGCAGGTTTTTATAAGAACCAGAAATTCATGGCTAATTGGGAGATGCATGGGTATGAAGAAATAGTTTCATGGGTACCGCAGCCGGGCACGGTGGTGACAACTCTCTCGAGGAGATTCCGATGGCAATTTCCGGGAACTTTGATGGAGGAGATTATGAATCTCGTGAGCTTACTTCCACAAGAGATCTAGACTTAACTCTCAGGCTCTAATAAAAGAGTCTTCTACATTCGGTACATGCATATGTAAAGATAAGCAGTGAATACGATAGCATAATAAATAAAGAAAGAAAGAAGAAGAGAGTGATAGAAACTAAATACAAATGATACAAGAAACCCTACTTGTATTATCATCTTCTTCTTCTTCTTCTTCTTCAGTACAGTGTTCTCTCTTCCGTTTTGTCTTTGTTGTGACCTAGACATTATGGTTCTTGTAACCCTATGCTCTCTTCCTTTTGGTGGTATGCAAATATGTAACAGTAATTATAGAACATAATTTGCCTTTTCTTTCGAATGGTAGTGTTAATTTATCAAACCTGCGACTAGGATAACCACAGTCAATATATTTGCCTGAAATTTTCTAATTGTGGATGTAACTGCATGTGTAAATAGTAATAGATATTGTTTATGGAATACCTAATTATAAATGATATACACAGAAGACAAAAGGATAAGAATCCTCTCATAAAGATTTTATGTCAACGTGTTTATTACTGATGATGCATGGTTGTTGTTTAATTTATTTCATAATTTTATTTGGTAATCACCAATTTTAAACCTTCAATTTTCCTCAAGAAGAAGAACAAGATTATGATCTTGACAATTCGAGGTTTTCAATTGAGTGGTTAAAATATAAAATTGGACTGGAAAGCAAGAAAAAGAAACTTACATGAAGCCAATTCTCTTATTATCATACATCTAAAAATAACAATGAACTGCTTGTGAAATTGTCATATTAATCTGGCCAGGATGTAAATTAAAATTAATCGTGGTTGAGATTATATTTTATATACATATTAATTATATTAATTAAATTTAATTTTAATTATTAAAAATATATTAATTTAATAATTAAAAAATTATAATAAAAAATTATATAAAGTTAAAAAATTTTCGATTCTTTCTTACACACACTTTTTTTTTTCTTCGAAGTATTTATTTTGGTAAGTAAATGTTTTTATGGACATTCAATAATGAAAAGTTTTTACCAAATATGAGTTTGGGAGAAGAAATTTGTGGGTACATACAGATCACCTCTGGATAATTAATACATGAGTTGGCTTTGCAAGAGAAGGATGCCATAATTAGAAGTCCTTAATAATTAATTATGCAAAAATACAAAATTGCCAACTTAGTGATTAAATCACTAAACACCTTTAGTGACACCTCGCAATTACTTGGAAGCCCTAAATCTCGTGCTCTTTCATCACTATCACGAAGTTTTATTTGTGTTTTATCCAAAGAAAGGATGCCCATCAATTAATAACCATAAATAGTTACTGCTTAAAACTGCGTTTACATTTACTTTATTAACTTTCCATATAAGTTATAAGTTGAATAATGTCATAATTATAAAAAATTATAACACAGTTTTGTAATAATCGTAAATAATTTTGATATTTTATAATTTTTTTTATTAAATTTATATCGTGTGAACATCTTAATTTATAAATATAATGAAAAAATTATAATATTTTAAAAAAATTTTATATACGAAAAAATTTTAATAAATGAAAATATAAATATTGTGATACGTTTATCTTACGTAAAATTTTTTTAAATTTAATATTATTGTATGGAATTTTGTTGTAAATTTCATGTAAAATGGGTCAACTAAGGAAAGTATATCTGTCGCATTTACTCAATAAAATCACATTTCAATACAATTTAACCCATTTTCAAGTCCAAACCTCTCTTTAAATACCACTCACTTGGATTCCTTCTGATTATCACATTTCCTATCTCTGAAAACAGATCCTTGTTTTCATCGTCAAATTCCTTCAGCTTGCAGTTCTTTTACGCCGTTGTTTTCTCTCTTTTCTCCATCTTTCTATTCATCTATTTTCTTTCCTAAGTCTTCTTCACCATGCAAGGACAATCAAGCTCCACTGAAAGCACTGCGGCTACTTCTGGCCCTGGTCCTTACAAATGCTCAAATTGTTCCAGGTTATTCAAAACCAGACGTGCTCGAGGTGGCCATCAGATTGCTCACCGCAAAGCAAAGGAAATGGGAAAAGCGTACGGACCAGTGCTAGCTGCAGTCCTAATTCACCACGTTCCTTCGGATGATGAAGAGGGAGATGAACCAGCAGAAGCTGTGGCTAATCAGGAGGGAACTGGGTCCAGTCAGAATCGCCCAAAGGTGGTTCAGACGGAGAACAAAGCAAAAGGAAGTGAATCTGTGACGAGTAAGCCAAAACGCAAGGCTGCTGTTAAATCTGCCAAGCCCAGGGCGGCCAAAACTGGAACTTCTCGGCGTCTTCCTAACAAGAAACCGGTCCGTGATCAGATGCCTGATCATCATCATCAGCAGCCGCAGCCGCAACTGCAACTGCAACCCCAGCCACACCTGCAACTGCAACCGCAGCCGCAGCCGCAGCGGCAACCGCAACCGCAGCCACAGCAACTGCAACCACAGCCGCAGCGGCAACTGCAACCTCAGCCACAGCCACAGCAACTGCAACCACAGCTGCAGCGGCAACTGCAACCGCAGCCACAGCCACAGCAACTGCAACCACAGCCGCGCCGGCAACTGCAACCTCAACCACAGCCGCAGCGGCAACTGCAACCTCAGCCACAGCCACAGCAACTGCAACCACAGCCGCAGCGGCAACTGCAACCGCAGCCACAGCCACAGCAACTGCAACCACAGCCGCAGCGGCAACTGCAACCGCAGCCACAGCCACAGCAGCTTTTCACAAAAGATTTTCTCGGAGAATGGAGTCCTATTTGCAATGTTACATATGGGGCTGAAACTTCAAAGAAATCCTCCGAGAAGAACCCATTGAATCCCGCAGCTAGGGCTTTCTGGGAAACAGATGATGATGATCTGAACTTGGAGTTGCAACTTTGTTCTAGGAACGTCGGGAAACTGGACTTGGAATTGAAACTAGGGTTTTAATCTAAAACTTGGGGCGAACTAAGAAGATTTCTCTATTGCCGTTTAATAGTTTTAGTTTTGGGTCTGAATTTAATGTCCTTATGTCGAACATTATCAAAAAGCTTGTCTTCCCCATGAAAAATCATGGCTGCTGTCGAGAACCTAAGCTGTAGGAAGTTGGATTTGGAAATGAAGCAAGCTTAAGAATAAGAATTTAAATTTTCTAGGGTTGAGTTGTAGTCGTATGTCTTAGTGAAGAGTCTTAGTTCTATAGTATGTTAAGTTTCTCAATTATCAGTCGGCAAAGAGATGTTTTCTCTTATTTGATGTAAGAAAAAGAATGTAATGAATGCTATATTTGCTTCCTTGGTTGTTATATTACTGTCAAAATTATTATCAGTCCTCAAATTCATAAATCTTCCATTGTAATATGCAGGCAATGATTCAATATTGCTTGTTATCATCTATATATGAACACAACAAAGCAGATTGTGATAAGGAAATGAAGGAGCTCTAAATTTGCTGCCATAGTTGATTATTGTTATTATTTCATGTACAATAAACGATAGTGTTAATTAATATTCTAAGGTGTAAGACTGTTTGATGGTAGTGACACCTCTAGACCTTCATTTAGTGTTAAAGAATTGGATTATGTATTACATTAACCTTGAAGATAATTAGTTTGGTAATCATAATCATGCTCCTTATGATTTGCCAGTGTTTTCGGTATGCATGGTAGTGAATTCAAATGGTGCCCCAATGAAGCACCAAATTATTTGTTTACTGTAAGAGTGAAAGAGTAAAGAGACTTTAATAACTAACTTCCTCCTCTTTGAATTGCTCCTTAATTTCGAAAAGAGAAGAAGAATGTTGCATTTTATCATATTGGATGATTTTATGTTTTATGGTACTTGATCTTGTCAAGTTATAATTTTGTTGTATTTTTAATGATTAATGAAAATATTTATGTATGATTTTCCAAACGAAGTTAAATATTTGCAATAAGTTATAACATATGTTGTTGGATGAACTCATAATATATATATATATATATATATATATCTCTTGAACGTGAGAAAAGAAGCAAGAATGCACACTTTTAGAACCGACAAATTATTTAGATTTTGTGGAATATGCAAGAATCAATGATATTTTGATAATCATGGATTAACTATATATAATTACAACATACAATAAAGTTCATACGTAAGCATAAAATATGTAATGAGTACGTCATTAAAACTTAAAAGTGATTGAGAGATCACATAAAACTTGTAATAAATACGTTACATGAGGAAAGAACCAAAAATGTACACTTTAAAAACCGACAAATTATTTAAATTTTGTAGAATATCTAAGAATTAATGATATTTTTAATAATCATGGATCAACTATATATAGTTACAACATACGACAAAGTTTATACGTAAGCATAAAGTATATAATGAATACGTCATCAAAAGTTAAAAATGATTGAGGGATTATATAAAACTTATAATAAATACGTCATTAAGACTTAAAAGTAATTTTAGATCTCTTAAAATCTTTATTTAATAAAAATTAATTTCGATAACTATTAAATTACAAAAATTTATCACGTTCTTAACAATTAATAAAAAAATATGCATTTTTATAATTAAATTCATCGCAAAACTTAACGAAATTTTAATAAATTTATACTATTAGTACTTTAATAATCTCTTCCAAACTTAAAAGATATCTACTTCTCTCTTGATTTGTAAATAAGAAAATTAAATCTTTAAATTTATGATGAGTTTTCCTTTTTTTTTTATTTCTTTATTAATTATATGCCAAATTAAACAAGCATTTTTATGTGTAACATTGCATATAATAAATTGACTTAACTTCATACGTAACACCTTCCTCGCGGGTTTTAGCAAGACATTAATAACAAGAAATTAATAAAAGACTTGGCAAGAGCAACCCATTGTCCTAATAATGACCAAAACTAAATTAACCTATGCAATTACAAATCAATTAATTAAAGATGTATGGGCTTAATTTCTCAGTGAAATTGCATTAGTACTTGGAAGTACACAAATTTTGTACTTGGAAGAAACATGAAAGCATCAAAGCATACCTAATTTCAACTTTTATTTTATTCATTTCCATAAATCGAAGAAGATCACTCTCACCCTCTCCCTCTCTTTGGTGGGAAATTGCATTTTCTTGTTCATCAAATTCAGTGCAAAGACAACAAAAATACATCACAGCATTTGGCAGAGGAGCCTACATGCAAAGCCTGCATCGCTGGCTTGCTGCATGTAATACGTGGGGACAGTTGGGTTATTGGTGGTGAGTTATTTCTTTTAATTATTATTATTATTATTATTTTTGAAAATGGCGAAAAGAGACAATTAGTGCTTAATCGAAAGTCGATAATATCAAGTTTACAGAGATTTCAGTTACGTATTTTCTTACAGTTCGAAGTCCATGTGTCGCCATTGCTTCTACAATTGGAGCCTAATTAACGAAGAAAGACAAACCATGCAGGTTGCCCACTGTTTAATATGAAGTGGGAAAAAGAGAGAACATAATATCATAATACAACAAAATCTACACACTTACCACCTTACTTGGTTAATGAAAAATTACAACATTTTAACTTCAATTGTGCTCAGACTCTTTTTGTGTCCTTAAAATTTATTAAATAAGAAATATTTTTTAGTATTAAATAACATACTCATAACCAAATATCACCCAATATTACAAAACCTCAAAAAATCTACTACTAAATCTCCATAGATTTGCTCACTCCTAATCTACTAGCTAATGTTTGAAATTAATTATTTATTAACCAAAGAAAAACTTATGAATAAAATAATTTTATTATATTAATATAATAAAAATATTTAATTATAAATTTTTATGTACATTAATTAATAATTATAATTTAAAAAATTATAAAAAATTACAATTAAAAAAATTATAATTATTAATTAATACACACAAAAATTTATAATTAAATAATTCTATCACATTAACATAATAATATAATAAAATTATTTTACTCTCTCTAAAATAAAATATAATTAAAAAATTGATCTACACAACAGTTACTTGCATAATGTAATGCTAAAGAGAAACAAAATTTATTGAAAGAAATTTTTTTTTACCGATTTGGATGCTAATGCAGTGCTAACATTGCCTTCTGAACAATGCCTCTACAGATATATGAACAAAGAATATAAGAAAACAGAAAATTGAAAACCCAATTAGTACAACATTTCTCAAGAATCAAGAAGAAAAAGGATCCCAAAAAGAGAGAGAGAGAGAGAGAGAGCTCATTTGGAATACACAACCACCCCACTCCCAATGCACACCACAATATCCTACGATTACTTAAAACTGTCAAACCAATCCCAGAGGAAAGAAATTTCACTGCTTGATGATTCAAACACGCTAACTGTTCCGATCGTTTAAGTCCCGAAACCATCTACTCGTAGTGTTTCTCGGGTTGAATCAGAAACTTCAGTATCAGCGCCGTGGGACTTCTTCAACTTCGCTACAAGAACCCACATGTTAGCCAGTTCATTTTCCAGATAAGCTTCTCTTTTCTTGGATTCCTCAACCTTTTGTTGCAGCTCAACCTCTCGTTGATCCTTTTCCATAAGAGCAGCTTCGTATGAAAGCTCTCTCTCCCGACTTTGAGCCAATTCTCTCTTGAGATCCGAGGTTGAACCCTCTTGGTTTTGTCTCTTGGTCGGAATGTCTCTGCGTCCATTGCGTACCGCACTTGTTCTGCGCTGGGTTGGGGAACTCTTTGCAGCTGCCAGCTCAGCAGCTAGTCTCTCATTATGATTCATGAGTTTGGCTACTTCTTCTGACAGTGCCTTGAGTTCAACAGCAGCAGCTGAGGCTAGTCCTTTTGCATACGAACTCTCCTCAGCCAATTTCTGGTTTCGAAGTTCTAGCTGTACTTTTGACTCTGTTAGTTCACTAACTTTCTTATTCAGTTCTTCAATCTCAGCTGCCTGATTGAAGGAAAAAGCAAGAATTTAGCTGCAATGTAGCCTGACGCAAATTTAAAAATTTGAACGCCATGCATGGATGATATTCAGGCTTATGAAAGCCCAAATAATTCATAGTCAGACGTACCTTCCAATTTAAAACTACCTATTGATTCAAGTGCAGGACAATGAATCAAATTTATACAAATGTGATAAAAAGAATTAAGAGGGAACAGATGTCATAAAGACAGTAATTGTATATAAATATGTTATAACACTATATACATATATATATATATATATATCTCATGAAAAGTAGCCATTCTCCAAATCAATCTCCTCAGAGCCTCTCAAGAAATTCGAAAAAAGTGTATGTGGTAGGGTAAGTGTGCAATTGTTGTGTGTTACGAAACATCAACATCCCAAGGTTTTATTTGGTCTGCCACAATATGCAGAAATTGAGGCAGACTTTGTAGATGCTCAGGTGGAATTATTAGAAAACTTGAAACCATATTTGTGTCGTCTCCTTCCATTGTTTTCATCTTCTTACTTTGTCCTTCTTTAGTTGTCACTTTGCATTTTTTGGAAGGGGGAGAAAAGGACAAAATACATGGCTACAGGACATTGCTTCAAGGACTAACCATAAAAATCACAAGAGCCAAAAGGGTCAAAATACCTGTGCTTGTAAACGGGTGTCTTCAATTTCTTTGTCAATTTGATGTTCCTCTTGGAAGCATTTTGCTTCAGTGAATCGGTTTGAATAACTGGCTACAGGGCTGAAATTTCTCAACTCTAGTGCATCATTGAGCTGCTGCTTTAGAGAGGCAATTATTTCCTGCAATCCTTCACATTCCAATATCTGATGAAATGGCAATATCAAGTCAGAACTGGACAGTAACACTGTTGCCAAAAAAAGTTGTATCTAGATGTTTGATTGTATACACGTTGTTAGACAAAACTAGTACCTTTTGATTGAGTTGCTCTTGAATTATACGGTTATCAGCAGCTTTAACCTGAAAAGAGAAATAATCTACAGCAGTCAGAAAAAAAAAATTAGAAACATCAGATGAAAAAACAATCAGTGAAGTCTGAAGCAAAAAAGTTTCGAATCATATTTTTCATCTTCTAATCACATGTTTGTAATTTCAATTTGAACGATAGTGCAAACAATATTCTTGGTGCAAGATATACAGAAGATTGATCACCTCAAGTTCGAAGGACTTCTCATTTAATTGTGCCACCAGTTCAGCAATAGGCTGCAGTAAAAAACAACAAAGAGAATAAAGACCGACTTCAATTTGAGACATTTACCACAGCAACAAAAAATAAAGCTAAATTTACTTGAGGTACTTCGGAGCTATCCATCTTGTTGTGTGAAGACATGATAGAATCAGCAATTTGCTTTTCAAGCAAAGCAATTTGTTCATTTTTACCCTTGATTTCATCTCTCAACCTTTTTATCTCCACCTTAAATTAAAAAGACCAAGAGATTAAATACTAGGCACACCAAAAGTAGCAATCAAGATGATAAATGATCAATATATTACCTGAAGTTTTTCCTTCTGGGGGTTTCTTGCAGCCTCCTCGGACAACCGCTTTAATGCACTTGAGTGCAGTGCCACTTCTCCAGACAAAATCTTCTGTTGCTCCCTTAGAAGATCAATCTGGTCAATTGTTTTAATACTTGTCTGCAACAAACAAGGTGAGGAACTTTAGATCTGTAGACCATGCATAATGCATTCTTATATGAAATAAATTAATAAATTAAACATGACTTGAACCCAAAACACTAAATCAAAGTCTTTACAGATGAAAATCAGATGGTCCATATGAACCTTACCAATCCTATTTTTGGATGCAGATGGATCTAATGGGTTTTTGGAAAAATGAGGAGGAAATTGTTGCCGCTTATTTTACAACTAATTGGCTATTAACAAAAATTAATAAAGACAACACGTGGCGCCATATAATTACAGCCACCCAATGAGATCACACATAAATAAATGCTTCAAGGATGGATAAATAGCAACAGAAAGCAGTTCAGGTATTCAGCTCATTTGTAAAAACATATTTCACTGTAAGCTTTCCCTCCCTCAGATAGGGGAAAGGGTGCTTGTAAGTAGGAGTATTTTGTAGAAAGCTTTGCAGGAGAGATTATACTATCTGAGCACAATGCGCATGAAAAGAAATTTTCAAGTACTGCAAGGGAAAACAAGTTCCACATACCGAAGGTGTCTCTTGTCCAAGGAATCTGTCCTCAAGAACATCTCCATCATGTCTAACCTCGGATAGAAGATCTGCAGATGGAGATGTCTCTGTAAGCAAAGATTGAGAAAGTCTGGATTCTGCATTAAAATTATTGCTTCCAGCTTGAGGGGTTGAAGGTGTACTATTAGATTTAATTCCACTTGATTTATCACTGGTACTTGTCAATGGCCCCAAGCTATTATCTCGTTTCTAATCAAAGAACAGTTAAATTCTTTCAGCTTCAAAACCAGCTAAAGGAACATGTTAAGAAATAAAGCAGAAATGAAAAATTCCTGGACAAGTATCACATAAAAAGCGTCACAAGTATATTCAACCATAAGTACTAATAATCACACTAAGAGTGAATAATTTAAGCTAATAGATAATGACCAAGTGCAACTACATTGGACATAGATAATTTATATACAAAATTAAAGCAGCCTTAAAGTTCCTATTGGAAACGTATGAAATTAGTAGAAAGCCATCAGTAATGTTAATCACACTTTAAGGTGCATAATAAAATCACAAAGCACCGTTAGGAAATAGAACCAAAATCATCAATTTACTGAAATAAACTAGGTTTTCACTCTTCTTTCTTTTATTTTTTTTTTTCCTCTTTTGGAAAAAAAATGCTAATAATAGCACATTCAATGTTACAATGTTTCCCCATTTTAAGGAAATCTGAAGTAGTTTGAGCTGTGCATAAATTGCTCCGGAAATTCCACTCCAACTATAACCCTTCACAAGTGGAAAAGAATCAACTCTTCTATATTCTTCATTTTTACTTCCTCTCAACTAGATTTCTACAGTTTGCGCATCCAGCTCAATGATGAAAGATGTGCATTGCCCAACATATAGTTGGTACCAAGAATAGTACTAAAAGAAATTCATAAAAACAAGTAAATTATATTTTTCATGGTCATCTTCAAAAGTTTCAAGGCAGTTTTTCATATTTACAGCAGCTAGTAAAGAGCAAAGCTGCTGGAACCCTTGGTATTGTGCAGAATATGATATAAAGAACAGACAGTGAAAAAATAAAGATCTCTCTGTTCATCAGATTGGATAGATTAAGGGGACAGAATCCAGTAAGTTAATGACCACCAAAGCATATAAACTGATAAGATTGATCTTTAGAACATCAATATAGAATATCAAAATAGCAATCTGTGATATACATACTCGTAGCTTTAACCAGTTTAGCAGTCCATGCTTGCGGCTCTTTTTCTCCTCCTTAACTGTATCATCTGCAGTTTCAGAATTCCCTTCCGGAGAAACATACAAGTCAATATTTTCATCATCCAAGATTAAGTCCCGCCTTCTGAGTGGTAGGTATGCAAGCTGCAAATTTTTGCATTAGATAACTATACCCAGATAAAACAAAATTGAGAGAAGATTTTTTCAAGATATATACTCTGGTCATCCGGCCAAAATGAAATTAATAACAGTGTAAATAAATTAATATTCTAATATGAAAAGTTACAAACAAAATACACAAACAATTATGTTAAAATCAATCATTGTACCTCTTCTTCCCCAAAGGAATGTCTCCTCCTTGGACCAGGGCGTGTGGGGAATCTTGGTGATTGTGAAGCCTTTGAAGAAACCAAAATTAATTTTGTCAATCGTTGTATTCTGCTCAATAAAACAGCTTTAGCTTCTTCTTCTTGTTCCAATCTTGATTGCAGCTTGAATTGACCATCCTCTAGCTTTACACGTCATGGTACACAAAAGGAATAATAGAAGTCAATACACTATTTCTTTCTTTTTTGGGCATTGAATGTGTCAACCACTGGTGACGATGATATCACATTATTTTGAATAGAATATAAGTAGGAAAAAAATATAAATATCTAAAAACTATGTCAACTCAATGCCAAAGGAAAATACTATGAAATATCAACAACAGTCCTATCATCACTGCAAGATATAATTCCATGGGCCAAATCCCCGTCTGAGAAAAAAACTGTTTCTGGTATGGCATGCAGTTGCAGCTCCATACTACTTGGATTTGCCATACATTCTCAAGTGTTTACCACACAAAGTATTCTCAAGTTTTCATCGAGTCTTAATCAACATTAGCAAGGTCTTTGGCAACAAGAAAATACGAGGATATTGAATGCAATTTTAAAATAAGGGGAGAAATTGGCCTTTCATTTTCAAGGGTCCATGCAAATACCTGACAGATGCAGAAGTTTCTACTAGGACTAGAAATTGGAAGTTATCCTACTACAAAAACTTAAATTTCTTCACTAATCTTGACCCTTTTGCTTTTTGTTTAAGTTCACAAGTAGAATCTCTCCCTTCATAAAACAACTAAAAACTTCAAAACAATGAAATAAGGAGAACATGATTATGCAAGAAATTGGTTCAATAGGAATAGGCAAGACTTGCACTGAAAAAGAACCATAAGTTAACAAGTTAATGTTTCAAGCATAGCAAAAACTACAAGCTTGTCTCATGATATGCTTACCTTTTGCTTTAAGAGCACAATATCGTCTTCTGCAATATCTTTCAGTTGAGGAACTGTTACAATACCCCTTTTCAATTGTTCTAACTCTTCCTTTAAAGAGCGTATCTCATTTTGGTATTTCTTTATAAGTGATTTCTCGTCAATAATCTGCAGGTTCATTTTAGTTCATCACAAAAGCTGCTGAGAGAAATAATATTTCAGAGATCTGTAGAGTTAGGAAGCATACCTTATTCTGAGCTGCTTGAATTTCAATATGTTTTGCACGGTGAGCAAATTTCAATGTATTATGTGTTTCTTCAGAACTGCTTGATGAAGGAGTAACAGTGCAAATGAGCTGGAATTTCAGAAAACAAAGATCAATGAACAGAGGATGTCACGGGCAAGTAACAAGTTTCCAAAAGAATAGGCTGCCACATGTCAATGTCTGGCATTCAAGCAAAATATATGCCATGAGTCTTCTGAAAAGTAAATGAAAATAAATAAACTCAATAGTGCTTACAGATACACGGCCATG
The DNA here is from genome assembly GCA_032402905.1 of Khaya senegalensis. Taxonomy (NCBI): domain Eukaryota; kingdom Viridiplantae; phylum Streptophyta; class Magnoliopsida; order Sapindales; family Meliaceae; genus Khaya; species Khaya senegalensis. Next base: position 3,039,595 of record CP135540.1, on the reverse strand, counting down.
ACCACTTAATGAAGATTGTAGGAGCCGGGTTAATTTAGAGTCCCTATATGGTATATGAGTGGCCTTCCCATCTGTTAACTTTGAAATAACCTACAACAATCACAAGTTATGCATCCCAAGGTAAGTTTAATTTTACAGAAAATATTAAAACTCTGAGCAAAGTGCACACAAGACCATCAGATACAGAAGGATACTATCTATAAATAGAAAGCAACACAAAAAGTTACAATTCAATAGATTCAATGCTACAAACAAAACAGAAAGGCATATTGACATCTAATACCTGATTTTAGTGTTACACAGCACAATATAGTATCAATGCATAAATTCCACGAATTGATAAACACAACTCAAAAGCATTCTTAAGTAATGAAAATACAGAAATATGCATCAATCAACTAGCGCTTCGCTCACTTGAGTTGACACTTGACAATTTGTTTCCAAGACCAAGTACCTTATATGACCACAAAATTATAAGGATACAGGTGAGGAACAGAAACAGAGTCACAATTACATGAACTATTATAGACACAACATACACACACAAATGTAAATGCACACATCAATGCATACGCATCAATGGCCATAATCTTTTACACAAACCGTGACACAACTAATGGACCATTGAATCAATGTGCTATAGATAGTTGAGATTATTTCTAATATGACTTTCCCACAGTCATTAATCATGAACTTTAGATGCAATCTCTACCACTGAAAGCATTAATCCAATTATTCAAATATGGTGTATAGAGTGAGGTGTTATTGTCTTCCTGTGTATCCATGCAGACATTTGTTTATGCACCAATGACACTCAAACTACTCTCATTGCTTGCATAAGAACAGTATAAGAGGCCTCACAGTTCCAAGAGTTAGCAGGCTTTTATTAATATAAGCTCCCTCTTTCCTCCTCACACCGGTAGTTTCAGCCTTTGAGCTCTCAGAACCTGCCAGATCGATGAGGTGCTGCAGGTATAAGTAAAATTCGGAAAAGTTAAAAATAAATCATTGACATTGAAATATATGGAAACTAGAAAAAGTTATATCATAACAATAAAGGAAATGAACAAGAGTTTATGATTTAAAACTAGAGAGTAGATTGAAACTAGAAACCTAAACAGGTAACGAATAATCAACCAAAGAAAGTCTTGGAATAAGGCCTTAGAAATTACCAGTTGAGAGAGATTTACACCTTCCCCTGGACTATTTTCACCACATGGACTGCTCTCTATTGTCTGTATGGAATGGGGTCAGAAAGAAATTAGTTGATATGAGGAAAGGAACAAAAAGTCAATATGCATACTGATGAGGAGTGATAATGGGTAGATGAAGTGTATTATCCCAAAACATTATGGCAAGAACATGATAAGACAAAAACACTTGTGATATAAGGCATCAACAACATCATGTCTTGCAACATAAGAGCCAAAACAATGTGAGATGATTTCCCACATCAGGTAGAAATCGACTGAAAATACATGAATAGACATTTTTCTCACAAAGGGTCAAATAAGCAACATGTACTTCTTCTGAAATCAGACCAACAAAAGAGCTCAACCATTTAAATGTATGCAAGTGTGAAGAGACAGAAGAATGATAGGACACCAAAGGATTAGGTTATAGAATTTAATAAAGAAAATGAATGCACAGCCCTCTAAACCACCTGGTCACTGTATAATGATTTTTTTAACAGCAGTTATTATAATGAAGGTCCTTGCAAAATAGACCAAAAGTGTCAGAATGTAGAATTGGAAAGACAGAAAACTAAAACAGAAAAATTAAGAACAGCAATCAAGCAAATTTTTAGTCAAAGGGTGACCAGCATCATATTACTCAGAAAGTGAAGGCAAAAGTACATTGCTCAGCAGGATAAATGAAAGGAACTAAGAAACCCAATTCATGTTGCCATAAAGGGAAGGGTCTAAGAGTTTTTTCAAAGATGTACAATGATAAGGAAGGGTCTATGAATAATTCAATACGAACACACAGGGATATCGAGTTTTGAAAAGGAATCTAAAATCTCGTTGAGTTTGTTAAGGATGGTTATCACTTGATTTGAGAATCTAATATTACAGTAACTTCCCAAAATACAAACAAAAGGGTTTTAACACCTGATGCATTGCTCTCTAGGCACAAAAGTGCATGTAATGTTGCACTCTGCTTAACTACATGTCCTATATGATAAGAAAATGAATATCATGTTTAATAAATTAAAAAGAGCGCTATAACCTGCACAGATAGGCAATGTGATACTGGATTTATGAGTCAAATTATTAATCTTGAGGTGGAGTTATCAAGTGAAGACTAAGTCAAGAAGCAAGTGATTCTAGTTATCAATGGGCTTCATGTCACAAAAATCAACAGTTTGGCAATACATGAAAAGAAACGATAAATGGTATTTTATCCTATCCATTAGTACACATGATTAGATATGAATGACCTAGTATGTATGATGTATGTTCCATGCCACTTTCTTTGCGCAACCACATCTATCATGAAGGAAGATGAGCAGTTGGTGGGTGAATGAGCACATGCATGAGTGTGTGTATAAGTCCAAAACTGTCACTTGAAGCAAACAGTCTCATATAGAAAGTGTGAGCAAAGTAAGAACAATCTACAGCAAAAAAATGAAAAAAAAAAAAATTGAAATGCATAAATCAAAGGAAAACAAAGATATAGCACATGAGTACCAGTGTAAATATCGTATGGCTCCGACTGCTTAGTAAATTGAAATTTGTAGACCCAACATGCCTGTGCTCTGTTTCCAAACATCAACATCTAATCACTAGGTCTGAAGTGAATTTCACAAATGGTATTATAGAGAAAAAGATATTAACCGGAATGCATATACGACAAGTTAACAAGACAGGTTAGCCAGATTCCCAAACAACTGTAGATAATGTGATAACAAGATTTATAAACCACTCTTTTTACATTAAATTACTTTAAAAAGATTGTTGATAATAGTTTTGGTAAAACAGGTTAGTATGTAAGCCAGAAACACTCCCCAAACATAATCATCCAGCTCCACTGTGATTCAATCATTTTAACCTTTCTCTTCCTTTATGTTTCCCCTTTCTTTGGTATAACAAAATGAGACAGTAAATTTACCTTCTCCAGCTGCAATAAGGGAAAGAGCGTGAGCAGGGGACAATACAACTTCTTCTTTTACCCCTTCAACAAAGGTTCCCTACAATGATCAATTAACTAAAAATGAATAACACACACTTCCGAACATCTATATAACCAGGTTTAGAAAAAGTAATGTTATGTCACAGGAAAAAAATAAATAAATAAAAAAGAAAACTCTGTAATATAGATTTTTTTCTTCACGGGCTCCATTCACAGGCGAACTAGGGACAAAAGCAGTCCTGCCAGGAAAATTGTGAATGAAAACTGAGTAGAGCACCTGCACAGACCTGTAATCTGGTTTATAGTCATTACCAACTTCAGTGCAGTCAAAACCAGCCAAAGCATAAATGCCCTCACTTGATATTAAGGTATATGATATCTGAGTCCTAATTAGTATTGAGATACCCTAGTCTTATAGAACCTTATCACACCTAAACTAAAATTTAAAGGTCCTCAAAACTGAAAACTTCTGCCGAGTCCAATAACCAACTCATTGCTTCCACGTTGTCATGTCCAGCATAACCAAGCAAAGAGTTAACCAACTCACTCAGGAAAGGTTCATACTCCCAGCCCTTCATACCAAAGGGAAACTACACAAAGAATGATCTTCAAACCAAAAGCCAAGCACTTGAAACATAAATCAATAAATAGATTATAGTGCTCAAAAAACTACCTCAGATAATCATCTGAAACCACTGCTTCCTACAACCTGCTACAAATTCATCCAAACCATACCTTTGCCAAGAAATGCAATCTAAGAATCAACTAAACTAGCACAAGAAACTAAGCTATCCTGGAATAACCTGACCAATCAAAATTATGACTTGCAACGCAAGTCTGTGCACATTCCTAAAGCCTTGTGACTTATAATGCCATTTTAAAGTGATCTCAAGGGAGCAACCAGGTCTAGGAAAGCAATGTAAGCTCTCACGATGCTGCCTTTGCAAAGTAACGCTAATAAATTGAATGGTGTCAGTTTCCAATATCTATAAGTCTCCCAGAACAGTTGTTTAAGATGGGAAACATAAGAGAACAGAACCATTGGGGATCCTAACTATGAGTCACAAAGAAAACCTCACAAAGAAAACCAGTAACTCTTCTTAACTAACTGCAGAATATCAGATGGCCACATACTTTCCTAGGCCTCAAGTTTGTAATCCAATTGATGTTAGTGCCTAAAACCCAACATGAATGCCAAACTGATAAAGTTTCTATCTTCAACTCACTATAGCCAAGAAAATTTCACAATGAAGCATCACATCCTAATATCAAAGCAAAAGCTAGAGGTAATGAAAAATAGCAGTCTTCAGAGAGTGCAGTTATGAAGTCAAAATATACAATTAACATGGATTGGACACTGATAATTGAATACCTGAGAATCCTCTCTAATCCTTAAATTCTGCCCTGCTGGATTCAACAAGTCGTTAACAACCTGAAAATGAAGGAAAGCTTAAAGGACAGTAACGAATCACTGATGCTACATTATTTGAGGGCTGTAACAAAGGAAGCCACAATATAGCGCACCATTATTTAACAAGCTAATTAGAGAGAAAGGGAAGAAGGTCACCTCATTATAGATCTCCAAATATGAAACTCGAAGAAGAAATTCTCGATTTGGAGTCTAGAGCATAGATTAATTCTATACTTTAGTACTACAACAGAGAATAATACACAAAGTTCTGTGGTTAAGTATTCGCATAAACTGTACCATACCTCTTGAATAATGCTAAAAGCATCTTTCACGGCCAAAGGTATAATTCCAGGAGACCTCTGATCACCCTGCCATTTACATGTTAGCAATGTAAGTACAGCGGCAATGTTTTTGAAACACAAACACACAGCTTGACCAGTCATTATTTAGCAAACCTCTCCACCATAGCATGATATGGTTTGCAGATGTATCATGTACAAATATGCACAGTTTTACTTTAAAAGCAGGGAAAAGGCTTTCAAACCAAAAGAAATAACCCCCTAAAGATTCTAAATGCATATGTCACAGACACAATAGTCTACAATACAGTACAGTCATTGCCCTCAGTTAATTCATTAATGATATGAGATATATTTGCCAGGAGTTCCAGAATGATAAGGCACACAGATAGGGATTCTTTTTTCCTTTTAAATCAAAAAAAAAAAAAAAAAAGCATGTACATTGGACTGAAAATAACTTTTGGCTCAGTGAAGAGTGTAGCATTGCAGCTCTTACTCTAAAAAAATTAACTTCTACAATGAGCCTATCTGAGAAAAGAAAATGTCAAAGTGCAGGAACTTAGCAACAAATTTCCTATAACTTGTACTAACTCATAAGCCAATGTTATCAACTTATACCTATTTCCTACCATGAAAAAGCAGTTTTATGAGGAATTATGCATAAAATGGATACTTGATAAGAACTATTCATAGTAAAGGGGTAAACAATTATTTATTCTTACATGCATAGTGTGAGTCTTCCCACTGCTGGTCACACCGTATGCAAAGATGGTTCCTATTTGCATAAGAAAACACAATGTCAGTACTTCATAACTATTGCCACATAACACAAAGAAGCATTGGTATGATCTTTCATTATTTGGTTTTGTTTTAGGTTAACACCCTCTCTTTATCTACCATAATCTCTTAGCGAAATGTAGACAAAACATAAATCACCAATATCAATCTTTCAAAAAATATGGAAACTACAAAATAAACAGTCTCATAACTAATCCAATGTCCTATTGATGTCATCCTGTTTAAAATTCAAAAGTGTATCTGCAGTTTCCACTTCCATTTTATTGGAACTCAATAATATTCACTTTAAAAAGATAAAAGCAAATCAATTCACCATGCTCTCTTTTCACAGGAGTACAAACCCTTGGAAAAAAAAAAACTCTCATCAAGTCCTGTTTCTTCTTGGGCTTCAATATTTTACTTCTCAAAAGATCCAAACAACTTTGATTTTCAACCATGTCTTGCTTTATCACTGTCTTTTTAAAATTTTTATTTGTGTAAAATCTATATATTTAGTGATAATATTCATTGTTTCCCTCAATTATATTTGTTTCTTGTTAAAATTATCACCGTGCAGTGTATTGTGCGCGCGCGTGTGTGTGTGTGTGTGTGTGTGTTATATAAGCAGCATTTCTGGGAAGTACTTCACTGAAATAAAATTTAGATTAGCCAGGGCTAATCTGAATTTCTGACTATGACCCCAAAGGGCACTTTTCTGGATAAGTAAAAGGTGGCGATAAAAAATAACCAAAACAAATTGACAAGAAATAAGTTTGCCAAGCATAGGGATCACTGCCAATTACCATTGACGCCTTCCATTGCACCACTGACAACTTGCTGAGCAGCAATGTCATATACATGGCGTGTTGTGGTTGTGGGGCCAAAAACTCGATCTACAAGCATGCAGGAAAAAAACAAAGAACTGAGATAAATAACCTTAAAAGTCAAATATGTATAACTTCAACATGCCATATTCCCCACATTCGTTGAGAAGTTTTCCTCGAGGTAAAATTCTACAAAAAAAAAAATCTATTATAATTGATCACAAATGAACATGTTTAATTAAGCAAACTCCTAAGAGAACAGAGGACTCCGACATGATTGTAGGAGAATACATGATGAAAAATAAGTCACACACACACTAGTGGTACAATAACATGCACATGCAGAGAGGACTTTTATAAAATCAGTACCTGCAGCAAACTGAGGTGAAACTTGAAAACAGAATTCTAGAAGAGCATATGAGTCTCTTAAGCATGTTTAAAGTTTTTCATTGACTAGTTATGCAGTAGCATATGAATATAATTTCAACAAATACTACATAACCAATAGAACATGTAAAATTTACCATATGCATACGCTATCGATTGGTTACGTTCACTCCGCACAATAGTTTCTCCATCTGCATACCATGCAATCTCTTCGCCTTGTCGAATCTCTTTAGGACTACATCATGTAATAACTAAAATCAAAAAACATATTACTGACTAAAACTAAAATAGAATAATTTCATCCACCTCCAAAGCTTAGTATAAATACAGGAAGATATCATTGGTTAAGTTTTTCACCAACATCCCTGACACCATAGGATTCTGACTGATTCTAGAGAAAGTATACAATGATTTTACAAATTTAAAGGATTTTTTTGATGAATTGCAAAACCACTTAAATCCACTTCTATTTACTGAACCGTAACAAATTGAAGGTAAAGTGTACCTTAGCGGACGGAACCGGACAGTGACTGTAACATTTTCCTTGGAAGATAAATTTTCCGCGTAAAAATACTGTGGTTTACTTCTAGCTGATGAAGAAGCAGGCGAACTCTGACCATCAAAAGACGTTTCTAGAAAATGCTTGGAAGACGACGTCGTTGAAGAAGATGGAGAATTAACAGCTTTTGCGCTACTTATATCTAATCTCTTCGATTTCGATCCGCGTTTTGACGACATTGCTACTTACTCATCAATTCTTTGAAACACTGAAAACAAAAATCAACTCCTGTAACGGTCAGAAACTTTAAATTAGTTTTCAAATTCACTTAATTCTCGATGGAACTAACTTTTAACACATCAGCTCAGCATTTTCCCGGAAAAAAAAAAAAATTGAAAGCAAAAATCAATTATCCTCAATTCGCGCGGAAATTTGGACCGTAAAATAGCAACGAAACAAACACTCAGCATAAGCTTAATATCAGTTGACTTTCTTACTCTACAATTTTTTTGTCTTTTTACTTTTCCTTTCAATTCTCTCAGCAACCAAAAACTACTAAGCAAAATAAAAATCTAAACATATTTTATATTTTGTATTCTCTGTTTGGTTGCCGAGAAAGTTTAACAAACAAAAATTTAAAAAAAAAAAAATCTGAGGAACAATATTTTAGAAAAAAAAAAAAGAAACTAAGAGGTTATTAATTACCTGGAACAGAATCAAAGCAAGAGAAACATAGTGGATAAAATGGAGGCGCATGCACGAATAAATACACAGAGAAAAAAAGATATATCCTTATGGAGAAGAGTGAGGCGTAGATCTGTAACTAAAATAAGTGAGAGAAAGAGCGTAGACCATCATAATCATCAGTAAGTGAGAGTGAGAGATTTTCTTTCTTTGTTTTATTTTTTCCTTTCTTTCTTGCCTTGGAAGGGATGCCCCTAATCAAAGGCAAAACCGCATTCTCAATCCATCCAATTTTCCTTCTTGTTTTCCTTTTGGAAAGAGAATGAAAGAGAAAGTTGCCAGTCTAGCAGCTCGATACCGTTGGAGAGAGAAGCTCTGCAATATGACGGGAATAGTGGAGCTGTGTTATTTTTTCGCGTATTTATCAAATTCGTCCCTATAATTTGTAAAATTAATAAAAAACTCTTAATTTTATTGGTGCCATTGTTAGCGAAAAAATAAATCTTTGGATGGCACCATTTTATCACATCTTTAAAATTACGTATGAAAATAATTATATTTTTATTTAATTTTAAAAATATTATAATAAAATTATTTAATAAATATTTTTATTTAATTACTAATATTCAAAAACTACTCATCCCACTCATATTTAACCATTAATGATTTTATTTCATGATAATTGTAAATTAAACATATCATAATTTTAATCTCAAACATATTTCTTGTAAACTTAAAAAAATATTTAATATATAATTATAAATAAATAATATAATTGGGTTGGTATCGTCTCATGTTATGAAAATAAAAAATTAAAATATTAATTTCCTTCACAATGATCTTTGAAATGAGAATATTTTTAATATGTGTTAATATATGGACTAAAATCAAACTAAAGTACGGGTGTGAAAATTAAAAAAGAGAAAATTTATAATTATGAAATTTTTTAATTCATATTTATGTACGATAAGATTCGAGAGGGTAAAAATTAAAAAAAATGTATAATTTTATAAATGTGTAATTTTTTTTTTTAATCGGGTTATAAGGTAACAATAAAATTGAGACGAGTGTTAAAATTATGAATTATAGGGATTATTTTGATAGTTTACTTTTATTATTTTATTTTATATTTTTTTTTATTGCTATTTTTGGGCGCGCAGACTAACGGGTAACAGCTACGGGCTAGACGAAAACAAGGTCGCAAGAATTTCGTGGGATGAGGTAGGATCAAATGGTGGGACCCACTCAAAGTTTGCTACGTGTCGGCAGTACGTGAGTTTCACTGTCCGCGCAAGTTTTTGTACGTTTGGTCTTTTTAGTATTTTCACAAATCAAAAGGTTGAATATTTAAATTTTTACATGGATATTTTCAATAAAGTCCCTCATCTTTTGTTAAAATATAATAAAAACCTTTTGTGTTTCTAAAAATTATTACAAATTGTTAGTGTGATACTACTATAAAAAAAAAAGAATTAATATAAATTTTCTTTGAAGAAATTTTAGGTTAGGTCGGATTGTTATTTTAAAAATATATTATATAAAATTAAATTAAATTTATTTAATTTTAACACGAACAGAAATTCAAAATCTTAAACTTTGTATATTATTATAAGAAATTTTATTATTTAAAAATTATCGTTCAAAAAATTTAAAATTATTAACATCGAATGCCTTTGAATTTGCATATAAAATATTATCAAAATAATTATAATTATTTTACTTTTATAATTATAATAATAATACTTGAAATTACTTGTAGTAAAAACAATAGTTAAGTTATAATTAGGTATGTATCACTAAATTTAAATAGGATGAATAAGTAGTTTTAACAACATAGGTAATTTTTTATTGTAGATTTTGTTGCTCTTTCAATCATGTAAGTTGCATTGTCTATTTTAACTAAATTTGATACCCCAACAATCTCCAAAAATAAAAATGAAATAAAAATTTTACATTATTTTTTATTAATAGGATAATATTAACAAATTAATAACTTGAATATTACACAATATGATATATATCCATGGTTATAATTCAGAGTTTTTGTTTTTGTTTTAAGCAATTTTTTATATTATTTTTATATTATTAAATAAATTTTAATTAAATAATTAAAATTATATTTTTCACACGTATTAATTATAATACATTAATTATATATATTAAATTTAATATTAATTATTTAAAATTAAATATATATTAATTTAATAATTAATAAATTAATATAAAATATTACACAACGATGAGAAATTCACCACCATTGAATTAAATGATGCAGTAAGATATATGTGTGTGACACAAGCAATCTTTGAACAAAATTTCCACCACGAGTTTCGAATTTTGATGAATGGAAATTGACATCTCTTGCTTTGTCGGTTGGCTTCAAAATAATTATAATTTTTTTCTTTAAAAATTAAAAAAAAGGGATTTATGTTCAATAATTATTGGATGGTCTTAGAAAGTGATGCGTATTAGAATATTTGGCATTATTAAGAAATTTCATAATCGAGAAATGTTTAAAAATAATATATCATTAAAATTATAATATAAATCATCAAATTTATAATTTTTTTATTAAATATTTAACTTTTATAATTATTAATTAGAGATCATGTAAAAATTTTTCAAAATCAAACGATTTATGACTTAATTCAAAACTTACACGAAAAGAAAAGGTAATAAATATTTATTTATCTTATAATTATGTTAAAATTCAATCGCTTTAATTAAATTTATGATATTTATATTTTATATTGAATTTGTGTTCTAAAACAATAAGTCTACTCTCTACATTCATATTTATAATTTCATATTGAATAATAAAAATTTATGAAATTTAATTATACAACAACAATAAATATCTGAAATTATTTAATAATTTATTTCTTATTGTGGGTTTTGTAATCTGGGCAGTTGTTAGCTGGAAAGACCCACCAAGTTTTGTAAGTGACAGCAATTTATGACCTTATGCAAAGCATGTTCCCGTGAAAAGCATACGTGTCAGATACGGATTTCGGTAACACGGAAAATCTATACAACTTGAGAGGTCCGAAATCTATTAATGGACAATAACAGCCGAGTCCCTAATTATCTATGTTCTCACAAATAATAATATAAGTTTTTCAAATATATTACATAAGTTCTTATAATCTATTAAAGTAACTAAAATATTTTTCAATTCTAAGTTATACATACTCCGTCATTGGTGGTCAAATTTTAATTATCATAATAGTAATTTAGTAATTTTAATAAAAATTTAAAAACATTGAATATATTATGTCAATTTTTAAAAAAGTAAATGCCATTTAACCTATGAATCCATTAAATTTGTATCGAATTATTATACTCTTTTAAATTAGCAAAAGTTTAGATTAGTATGAAATTCAAATTCATCATATCATGCCTGTTTTGGCTTTCTAGATGCCTTTAATTTATAAGCATATTTGATGAAAATAATAAAAATGATTTTAGAGGGACCTAAATGTATTAATCCCATTCATTTTAAGGTTTGAGGTGCAGTGTTTTTCAATACAATATTTTGATATCCCCCACACTCCCACCAAATGGAGAAGAAAAGGCTGCATTGCATACCAACCACTCCTAGTGTACTGTAACTAAAAGGATTTCAAAAAGGATTCCTTCTGTCTTCCCTTGTCTTGACTGCTTTTACTTCTCTGGCTTTTTCTTTTTTGTTTGTTTGTTTGTTTTCTTTTTCTAATAGTATAATTTTAACAACCTAACAAAAAGTGAATTTACAGGTGTCAACTGGTGTCTGCATGACCTCTATCAAACTTTTCAGTCACATACACACAAATATACATACATACATTAATATCTATATATAATTTTAAAATCATTCTAATATCTTAATATAATAAAATTATTTAATTAATAAAATTAAAAAAATTATTTATAAATCTTTAATTAAAAAATAATTTTATAATTTAATTAGTATAATAAAAAAATTTATAAAATATACTATTAATAAATAAATTTATTTTAATTTATTAATTAAATAATTTCGTTATCTCAATTATACTATATGGTAAGATCGTTTTATTTAAAATTTTTTTAATACACACACATATATAATAATAATAATAACAATAATAATAATAATAATAATAATAATAATTTTATAGTTGTTATTGTGCATTGGTGAATAAAAAAAAAAAAAAGAAGAAGTGTTTGAACTAACAATCTTTATCATAGAACAAATGTCAATATCAATGCCATAAAGAACAAATGAAATTTCTTAACTTAATGACTAAAATTTATATCTAAAATCAAATAATTGAAGTGTGTTTATTTATTTAATTATTGACCTAACATGACATCTATCTATCTATCTATCTATCTTCGTCGGCAACCTAAATATGCTATACATGTCATTGCGTGGTAAGCATCATCTAATCATTATTCAATGTTTGTTAATCTTTTTTCTTCTTCTTTAATTAAATATCATGATTAATATATATTTTAAATTTAATCTTAATTATTAAAAATATATTAATTTGATAATTAAAAAATTGTGTAAAAACTAAGACTTTTGATCCTAATTCCTATCTAGATAGATAATTAGATTATCATTATTATTTTAGCTAAATTACTGAGTAAATGGAAAGAAAAATTGGAGTATCACCATAATTAATAATTATACCCATAATTATTCAATAGTGTAATTCTCAATTATATGAAAGGAACTAGACACCTACAAAAAAAATGATTAATAATATTCCACTATTTTACCAAAAGTTATATATATATATATATAGAGAGAGAGAGAGAGAGAGAGATAATATATATCTATGTTGATGATTTATTAAAAAAAAAAGTTGTTATTTTAATTAAAATATAAAAAATGTGCTATTTTAATTTTTATTTTAATAAAAGTGAGTTTTAAATGTTAGATTATAATTTTATCGATTTAATATATTAATATTTATAATAAAAATTTAAAAAGTTAATAATTAGAAAATATAATAAACTTTTTCTTCTTGTAAATGCAATGGAATGAGTTAGAAAAATATGTAAAAGAATAAGAAAGACTAATAATAGAAGCTTGAGGATTATAGATCTAATGAGAAGGTTAAGCTTAGGCGCAAGCTTAAGCTTGTGTTTGGCCCAACCAACCAACGTTATAATTCCTCAATAATCATTCTTTGGCCTACTTCTACTAATGCTCCCCCCACAATCAACCATCTCTTGATCATGACACAGCGAGTGAAAAGAAAAACAAAAATTCATATAATGTTGGTTGATTTTAGATTGATTGAGACTTACTATTTTTATTTTGATTATCAATTTTCATCATTTTTTTTTCACTTGAATGATATTTAATAATATAATGAGAAAAATATTAGAAAGCCAATTAGATTAATAATCAGAAAAAAAAATGAAATTATATCTAATTAAATTATCTTAATAATGAGTTAAATATTTGCGCTACAAGTGTGTTAGTTTATATGGATATAATCTTTTGAAATAGTATAAAAAAGGTTTGAAGTTCAAACTCCACTCACACAATATGATTGGAAAAAGTATAATCTATTTCTTAATATTTTTAAAAAATTAAAAAAAAATTACAATCCTTTTGACCTACCTAGTTAGTATTCAGTAATGATTTGAAATAGTGGTGGAACTTTGAACATAGGATGCCTGTTAAAAGAACAAATTCTTGCAACTTTTTCCTTTTCAAGGTTCTTTTTTACTTTGCCAAGTCTCTATCAAATATTTGATCAAGGGGGCAGAAGAAGGATACACTCAGGAGGAATAACAATGTCTCATGCAAACTATGCAATGATTTCTAAAGGGCAAAGCAATTATTATTACTATTTTTTTAGCAATGAAAATATCCTCTGAAAAAGGTAGGTAAAAAAAACCACATTGAAATTTCCACGGCCAAAAAGAAAAAAGAACGTTGAAAACCTCTATAAAAACCGCTGCTAATTTATCATGCCACGTTAATTTGTACGAATGAGTTGTATTGTTAGTAGATGTACAGGGCGGCTAACAAAATACAACCATTCGAGGAAAAAATGAAAGAAAAACAATAAGAGAACTGCCAAAAGTACTTGAAGCACAATTCCTCTCCATCATTGCCTAGTATGATTTTATTAAAGTACTGAAATAAGTAAGAGTTCCTATCCTGTACCTGAAGCATAATTCCTCTCCATCATTGCCTGGTATGATTTTATTAAAGCACTGAAATAAGCAAGAGTTCCTATCCTATTGAAGTAAATTTCTTCTTTTGAAACTCAGACAATGGAGGTGTTCATCTCGTTCAAAATGCGGTAATACGTATTGAAATCTGAAGTGGTTTGGAAGTCTGGAATAAAATCTGAGAAAAATCTCAGAACTGCAGCCAAATGTTGCGAATCATTGGATGAGAATGCTGCTTCAAGAAACAATGAGGGCCGGACCGTGGTGACCTGATAAATGACTCATGTCTGTTAAAAGTCTTCTACTTTATTCAAACCAGACCGACAGCAAAGAAACATTACTGAGATCACAATTTGTTACTAATTCAAAACCTGAGAGTTTCATGCAGTAAATAAAGACACTAATTTGCATTATAGTTTTGAGAAGAAATTTGAAGTTTTTGGTAAACTATATATGCAACCTATTAAATTCTTGGATTGGCTCAGTAAGAATTACCTTGTGTTTCCGGGCATAACGTAAAGCTTCGTTATAATGTCCATCTTGCGCTAGCAACAACACATAGTCGTGATGGAGAGAGAGCTGTCTTAGCATATCCAGACCCAGCTTCCTAGTCTGGATATTCTGTCGACCTGACTCTAGCAGCTGCAATGCAACTTCTTTCGAGGGTTCAAGAATCTGTAGCAAAAAAGATTCCTCTTAAGCTAAAAGACAGTTCAACAATAAATGTAACATAGCAAGTGTTTTAATACTATGCAGCAATGCAAATAGAAGAGATTGGAGAGACTTAAGAACCTTGTTCATAACAAATAACCCTAGCTCTGCATATCGTTCGTTGCGGACCAGTAGCTGTATGGTCAACACATAAAGATTTGGGTGCACTTTGATCTTCTCCATATTTGCACTGTACAGAAGGACAAAAGTCAATAAGCTGAATTTTGTTACATTGAAACTTTGTTATTCGAATAGTTTCTAGCATTAGTTTAAATCGAAAAACTAACTCTTCTGTTTATATTTTTCTGCAATATTGGTTATATAATCTCTAGGATTTCGCCTAAGATGGTTCAAATTTTTGGTTATAAAGTATGTGACCAAGACAATCATAGAACCCAACAGCTACTCCTTATGGAAAAATGTTATGCACACCTCGAATCCATACCATTAAGATACTATACAAAAAAGGACAAAAAAACTTAATTGAAATAAAATCAAGCATCACCGCAGAGCTTGCTCAACTCAAAATATGGTAGAAATGTGGTAGCACATCATGCATGAACCACATCTTGGATAATGCTTGGAATATCTATATTTTCAGAGACCTCGATCACCAGAACAGTTGGCATACCTGCGAAGGAACTCAACGATGATGGAAACTAGGTAAGAAGGGTCACCCACCATCTCTTCGTCTACAGGAGCAAACACAAACCGGTACATCTCATCAGGCGAAATTGCTGGTGAAGTAAGTTGAGAGTCTGGCGGATCAGGAATATTGGATGATGATGGTTGGCCTTCATTGCCAGAAATTTGGGCACCTGTTAGATTTGCTGTATCGACTTTACCACCCCCAAGTTGAATATCAATAGAGTCTGTTTTCAGAGGTTCAGTGCTGGCATTCTCCTCGGAGTCTGAAGCTGAAAATGTCAAAGATCTATTGGGATATTCACTTTCAATTCCAGCAGTTGATTCATGTCTGATGGATTTTCCGTCAGTTCTACTGGTGGATACATCAGAGCCAAGTCTAGCAGTACTAGTATTTGGTACACTGGAAGTTGTCTCAGTCTTCATTCCCTTAAAGTAACTGCCTGTTTTGAGTGATAGTGAGTAAGAGGAAACCAACACATCAATGGCCCTTGCAACCATAGACACAGGCCTGCGTTCTAGAATTACAGTTCGTGCTATTCCCAAGCACAATTGTTTTGCCTGAAATATCACCAACAAATTGAATGGTTCACATCTAAAGCGGGCTACAGAAAGAAGAATCATTGATCTTCATGAGGTGGAAAAATGCCTTGTGAAACAATATAAAACAATTATTAGCACATAAAATGCACAAAACCTTATTGGCCTCCAGCTTTCGGCGTTGCAAGAATTCTAATACCGATGGCACTTCAGAGCTACTGGCAGAAATTGCCTGCAGAAAAAACAGAGGGCAAATTATCACAACAATTAACTGTTTGATAATAAGAAATGCATAGTAGGTAGCTGCCAACACTTGCCTCCAAATCTAAATGGATCTTCCACAGAAATTTATTAGAAACATCACAAATGAGATCAGGAACGAGAAAAGTCCAGTTATCTCCATAAACGATTGCTTCATGATCAATAGTATTATTGACCTCTGAACTTTCAATATCTTTGCCAGCAGATCGAGAGGAAGAAAAGTAAGACCTGGGAAAACCCCTCAACAGTAAAGGAAGTGGGGCAGATATGGGAGCTCGAGAATCTGCATATATGTCATATAGTATAACAACCTTTGCATCTATTTGATGAACAAGTAGTACGTTATCCACCACACTCACAGCAATCTTGCTTGAATAAACTGGCAGAGATCCCTGCACATTGAAGTGAATATTTTTGAAAAAAAATTCCAAAGTACTAATAGTGATGTTAAATTATTGCAATTACTTGAGACCCACCACAGAAACGCATGCATAAACTAACATGCATGCACAAATCTAACTACTCTTTACACAAATTTCAATTGCATTCCAATTTGCTTACAGGGAAGCAACATGAAGAAATCCAACATTTCCACAGAAATTCAAAACGTAAGTTTGCCTTTTACATAGTTCTCAAAATCTAAATGACAAAACATGGCATGTGATTGCTTCGTAAATTGGACAAAACAGAAGGATCGATGTCACCGTTCTAAGGATAGGCCAAAGGATTCAGGTGAGTTTATCAGCATCTTTCATTGTGATGGAAGCATGGCCAAATTATACCTATTGTAAGATTTTGTTGATGTTTCTGATTCTAAATATTCTCCATCTATCTTTTATATGTGTTGCAATCTTCCCTTTTAAAAATGCAGGAAATTATGAGAAATCAACACATCACTCAACAAGTGGTTGGCATGCTATATTTCCTCCTCTCATAATTAATTTTTTTGTATTACTTTGTAATGAAGATGAGTTCTATATCCTGAATGTTTCCTTGTTTTCAGATTGCAACTACCATAATTATTCTTCTTCAAGGGACAAGGACCATCATAGACATTATCCATACACGTGGGAAGCAACAAGAAGGCATCCAATATTTCCACAGAAATTCAACATGTATGTTAGCTTCATACATAGTTCACAAAATCTAAATTCGCCTGAGCTTGTTTCATAAATTTGTGTTGTTTATAAGCTCCGATGGTCGCCTGAATGTGATGATTCAATTTACACAGAAGTCTCAATCATCCGACATTCCAATTCTGAGACGAGGTGGTCCTCAAATTTAAATTCGAAATTCCAAAATCTCAATGGATACTTCTATTGTGAAACTGCCGATTTTAAAGTAAACTTATCTTGTAAAACTCAAGGAATACATATTACTTGAAAGCCTGCCACCATCACTGAAAAAAGTCTCACATTCAGCTTGAAGTAAGCCAAAGTGTCAAACACAAGAAATCAAAGATGGACTGTACCTGCTGTACAACAGCATCACGGTAAAACCTATATGAGTGCAGTAGCATTGCAACTCTATCAACTTGCAAGCAATATATCCTGCCATAGCTGTAAAAATCAAGAAGGCTTAGATTTGCTCTCTTTGAAAAATGGGATTAATTATGTAGACAAAGAATGAATAACCTACACAGTGACAATGTAGACATCTTCAGCAGCTAGGACAGGCTTACTATTAGCCTCAGGTTTGGCCATTGTCATATCAAACTTTGGCAACCGAATTATCCCAGCAGAAGAAAGCTGCATTGAAGAGATACCAACCACGTTAAACCAATGAAAGAAATTGACAACCAAAGAAGATGCTTATAGATATTCATAAATCAATTTCCAGGGGCATCTTTCAACATCATGATTACAGCTTAACCAGAACATAATCTAAATGGGAAACGATTCAAACAAAATTAATCAGATATCAGAGCTCACAGTCATACCTGAAATCCAGAGAAAGTCCTGCACTGCATTCCAGAAGCAAGAAGAACTAATCGACTTTCATGAGTATAGACATACCAACACACATTCAATTTCCTTGTCTCCACCAAGTCAAGTGATTTTGAGACAGAATCATAAGCAAACAAATCCAGCCCACTGCAATTTAACTCCATTTTAGTGAAATGATATGAACCTTTAATTCCAACAAGCATTTTAGAAGAAAGCATTGAATTGAGAGAAAAGAACAAAGTCAAAAAAGAAAAGATCAAGACAAAGATGAATGCAGATGAAAAAGAGGCGATAATTAGCTGCACTAAACACTATATTTCTCATATGCTTTTATCAGGAACAATACCTTTAAGTTTCCACAGGATAATGCTCTAGACAAAAAAATATTCAAGCCATAGGATGACATGTGTCATTCATTCTAAACATGGGTCCATGTCACGGGAAAAAACAATTCTCCAAATATGAATGAAGGTATGCTCATCTACACCAAAAGGCATTGCATATCAAAGCATCTGTAAATGAGAGCCAAAAATTAAAGGATCTCTAAATGATTGGAAAGTTCATCAATGATAATCTAAGCATCCGCCCAATTTTTCATAATGCTCCCATTGTCCTTAACTACAGAGCAGAATACATTTCTACTGATAACTACAAATTCATTAAAAAGTGTCACAAAGGAGGAAGCAAACTGGTGTCACACATATCCTAAGCTAGTTATGTTGCTGGCACCAGAACAGTCATAGAACCCAGATTCACTTTTAGAATAAGGCTCATCCCAGCAAAAAATTATTCCATTTGCGTATCAGTAGGCCATTTGTGCCAATTCAGGTATAAGTATTCTTTCAGCCTATGTTTTAAGTCAATAGACAATGAACAGCATTCTGCCAAAGAAAAAAGAGTAGACATAAAGTCCACTGGATCACAACAAAACTTAGAATGTTACAGCTGGATGTTATCCTCGGGAATAAAACTAAGAATATTACAACTGGATGTTTCATAACAGACTTTCTAGAATGCTAAATAAGTTATTACTACAATTTTTTATTTCACATCTTAACATAAAAGATTATCAACTCTCAAACTTTAAAAGGTCTAGATTGTCACAGTACGGATTTACATAATGACAATCATATTTTCAGCCAAAATAAAAGACATTATAGAGTATCCACCGTCAAGCATGTCAACTAGCAGCAAACCTGTAAATAATCCATCCATTATAAAAGGGGGATTTCAGGCTAGGATAATGATATGCATTAGATGATTATGACTTTAATTAATTGCAATGGTAAGATCAAAAGATAAGTAATCGCCCCATTATTAAGACAATGAAGTGTGCTTATAAATATAAATACCATGGCAATATGATCATAAACATCAACCTACACCGTAATATTTTTATAGACATGACACTCATTCTTCCAACACACCATATCTCAATTGGCACCAAAATTTTTCTGAACAGATCTACATATAATCATTTCAACAGAAAACAAATCATTCTTCACAATTCCACAAAACACACAGGAAACTTCCCCTTACCTGCTCTTTACAATGACAATGTCACACAGTGAACAGTCTGTCCAAAAAAATCCCAATATATTCTCTGACTCTGACCTGCACGTATGGCTAAAAGCTTCCTGTGTTTCTCTATTCCAAAACTGAATCTCAGTGTTGGATCGCTGTACTGCTATAAGCTTTGTATCTAGAGAAAATCGAATACTCAATATTGGCCCTTCAGGTATTGAATCAGAGGTGGGAGTGACAAGATGATTGAAGGGAACAGTTTTCCACGAAAAGATCTGTTGAGTAAAGATTACAGGACAATCTAATCAAAAAGGAATACGAAATAAATGCTCATTAAATAATCAATTAAAAACATTCAATTATTAAAATGGAAGACAAATGTCTGTTAAATTCCAGAATGAATATTACCTGGTTAGATGTTGATGAGATGAGTAACTTATTTCCATCATCATAATGAAAAACCCTTGATTCGGGAATGCTGCACCGCAAAGGTGGGTATTGTATATAAACATGTGATAGCGCACCGGAACCACCTAAACTAATGCTAGGCTGTGAACTTGATGCTTTTCCAGACATGACTCTTAAGTTATTGGCGTTTCAACCTCACAAACTAGATATAGTGGAGTATAACAAGAACGAGAAAACAAGCTTATATCATATGCATCTATGACACAGTTGTATCTTTCCAGACATGCCACTAACTTCTTTGCCTTTCAACCTTGAGAACGCAAAATGGCAGAATTCAGAAAGTACTGCAGCAGACAATTAAAAGCCAGCTATACGTTTCTATAGCACTGCAAACGAAAATCTGCCAAAAAGAAGAAGGAAAGGAATATTGGGACAGCAACACATGTTCTTGGCTTCTGGAACATTCTTAATCCACAATAAGCAATACATTAATTTGTTATTTCTACAAGCGAAAAAAGAAAAAGAACCTTCTTTTTTCTGGAAGTTCTAAAATGATAATCGCTCTATTCAGTGTAATCCTCCAAATGTTGCCAGAACTGAAGTTGATGCTTAGGGCTTTCCTCGGAGCTATCAAGCAAAGATGAAAAAAAAATTATAATCTTAACAGAAAAAACAACTAGAATATGACAAATGGGCAAGAATTTTGCTTTCTTAACAAACTGCAACATAATATATCTCATATTACTACCGTATTTTGCATGCAATTCTTTAACGCAAGAAATTCTTTCAAACACATATCGCGCTCAACTTCAGGAACTTTTGCCGCAACACAACCTCCGTATTCTTTTGCCTACAAAGAACAAATTTACACAAAACAATCAACAAGCCAGTGCCCTACGAAGCACAAAATTGAACTTCAATCAACAAACCTGCGCTGCACAATTCACTAAAATGCGCTTAAGCACAGAGTGAGTATTCTTTTCCTTCATTGCCACAAAACTGTAAAACAAATATTTCAATAAATTCCATAAATACAACAGCCACTGTAAACAAAACAGTGCATAAAATTACATGTTAGCCAATTTATCACCGCCAATGATTTCAACTTATCAAAAATTCTTCAATAAGAGTCAATAGGAGCAATTTTCTTCAAAATTGCAGCTGAATTTGTAAGAAAAATCCAAAATTCTTAAAGTTTCAACATTTAAAATTTCCTATTCCTCGATCAAGTAACCACAAGAAAATCAGAATAAAATTAAAAAAATAAAACATAAATTACCTCGAAGTTCGACCATTACTAGTTTCGGTCAATTTGATTCGTCGATTTTTGAAATCTCCGAAGCGTTTGTGATTTCATTACTCGACTCGGAAACTTTGATTATCCTCACCTAACAGTCTTTGTTCTGTAAAATCGTGCTCGTTTCACTGCAAGCACGTTTCCAGAGGCCTCCCGGTTCGCCACTTCTCGATGGGCTCAATTGTGGAGTGGTAGGCCCACTGACGGAATCCCGCTCCAGCCCATATGGGGGTTAATAAAAAGAGTAACTCTGAATGCACTACTCTCATATCTTTATACACCCAACGTTCTGTTTCACCTCCGAAATGTAGTGCCTAAAAGAGGGTGTAATCAGAATACTAGTGAGCTGTTTTAGAAACATTCAAGAGAAGAATTGAGCCTTGCATCCAACTTATTTGGACTGAATGTATAATACAAGTATATATGTATATAAATTATTTATTAATTTTAATGTGAGTGATATTTGAATTTTATGTATTTTGTATTTTTTTGATAAATTTTATAAATTAAATTAAATATTTCCCAAAAAAAATTCTAACAAATGAAGCTTTAGCACTCAAAGAAGGAAATATTACTCAAAGATATTCATAATTGTAAATAAATGTTAAGTAGCACTCAATTCCCTAATTAGATATTAAATCTTAATTGTTCATTCACCATTTTGGTTATAAAATCTCAAGCAAAATGCAAATCCAAGCCAATAATTTGGGCTTTACAGTTGTAAAATTTGCTTTAAATAATAAATTTCTAAATCAAAACCTACTAAATTCTTGTTCATAAATAGTACCAAAAATAATTTCATAACTATGTAGATTTCTTTTCCTTATAAAGGAAATATTTTCTAAAATTAGCTAACAATTTATTTTATTAAGGCACAAAATATATATATATATAAAATTCTTTGTGGAGTTATCTAAAAAAGCAGCAAATTAAAGAAAAAAATAATTATGATTTATGAATTGGTTAAAATTTTTAATCAAAGGTCTTAATTTGAGCTAAAATAAAGTTAATAATGATGTGATTGCCCAACTAAACTGAAAAAATAAATTTGAAGGACCCCATGTAAAGTTTTCACCTGACTTGTCATTGAAGTTGCTCTTTTTGACCTAATTCAAAATTGGCTAAAATATATACCACTTATTATAAAGCAAACAAAGATACCTAGAAATGAGTTTTCAATACATAAATATTGCTATTATGAGGTAGATTATTGCTAGCTTAGGTTTCTAAAACTAGTTCATTGAAGTTGTGTAAGATGCCAAGGTTTAGAGTTTTTTATGTTAAAATTTTTGAATTTAATTTAATAATCATAATTAAAATTAAATGTCATATTCAATAATTATCAACTCATCAACTCCCTCTCTCTCTCTCTCTCTCTCTCCTAAGATTGAATTGAACTAAAAATTGAAAATCTTTGGTCACTATTTTGAATAAAAAATTAAGATAAAAAGTTTTTACCCATATATTAAATTTGTAATACATATGTCAAGAAAAGTATTTTTAGAAATTAAATTTATGTAAATTGATTTATGTAATTTTAAATTTTATGTTTTAAGTTATAAAAGTATTTTATTTATAACAAATAAGTTGCTAATATATATTTAATATATTTTATATTTTAACATAAAATTTAAAATATAAAATAATTAACATAAAATATAAAATATATAACTAAAAATTTTGAAACAGTTATTATATAAATTAAAAAAATTAAGATGCAAAAATATGTGAAATGTATGATAAATAATCTCTTATAATAATAGTACAATGTATGGTATGGTAGGCAAACACATGAATGCAAGGTATCTTATCTTTCTTGTGGGGCTTGCAATGCTTAAATTCCATGCATCAACTAGTGCAAATCCATGGCCCTACAATTTGTACACACATTGGAAGAAGAAGTCAATTAAGTTTATGTATGTAAGAAGAAGTGCAGTACAAAAGAAGATACAAACAATGAACAAAGGAGAGAGTACTTGTTTTTTCACAAGCCATGTGAGCTAGCATTGGTTAATTATCAGGGCAAGTACTTAGCCCCACATACATCTAAATTTGTGGGGTTGTCTGAACAAAAGTACCATAGAACAATAACAACAACAACTACTACTACTAAGAAATTAAAAGGACATGACTAGTCATGATAGTTTTAATGAATTGTGAGAGAATTAATGGTAATTTGGACAGGATTCTGTTCAAGAAATGACTGAAATGAGTTAATATTGCTTAATAAAGGAAAAAAGATGGTACATCAAACAAATAATTTTTTGTCCTTGGAGAGAAGAAAAGATTCTCTTGTCGAGGAAGATTTTTACATGGGTTCCGCTAGCATTTTCTAAGAATACTATAAATCTAGAATTTTTTTACTTTTTTGGGTTTGCCGTATTTGGGTGACAATCATTTGATCTTAATCTAAAATTTATTGTGATTTTCTAAAAATTTGAACAAACACTTTATTGTATCATGGATTTGAATTGCTCATTCACTTTAGTTAGAATTTATCATCAAATCATAATTTTAAACTTTTTTTTTTATTTTTTATAATTTAAATATTTTCTTTTATTATAAATTTAATTTTTTCACTGTATAATAAAATTTATTCTCAATAATAATTTGTTATTGATATAATATAAATTATTTATGTAAACTCATTTTTCAAATTTTAATCTATTTTTTTTATCCCCAATCTAAATATTTCGTGTTATAATTAACGAGTATTTATTGATTTAATTAATAATTTTTTAAAAATAATATAAAAGAATTTTAAATTATTTATATTAAAACTAAATAAATATTTTTTTTAATTATTATTTTAAAAATACTTTGTTTTTGATAAATTTATTATAAAAGATGTGTGATTGAAAATTAAATATGGTCTTTGGTGTCAACATCAAAAATCAAAGATGTGGACCAATTTTTCAGTCATTGAATTTAGTGGGGGAACATTATTCATGTGAACGTGGTTAGCTTACAACTACCAAATTCAGATACCAAAGACTATTATAGCTCCTTTTAATTTAATTAAATGTTGAACTCTTATAACATGGAAATGCATTTGTTACTCTTTTGTATGCAACCAAACTCATTTGTCAACATAAAGTTTGCAATGAAAGAATATTAAAGAAACCCCCCAACTTCTTGCCTCTTATTATTGATCGTTAAAGTTTTAAAATTTTTAAAAATCATAGCATGGGCAGGCAATTAATTTAGCAATAAGGGGCAATTTCTCTATGTGAGAGCAAAAATTGTCATCCTCTCAATATATGTTCTCGAAAAACACTATAACGCGTGTTAAATAGTAAAAATTTATGATATTTATAAGATCGTGAGAGTCTATTTGTGTAACTTTTAAATTGTTAAGGCAAATTTTTTGATGATGTTCATAGATTTATATAAATAATTATTTTTGAATATATTATGTAATTATGAATTAATTATTTTTGTGGTACATTATAAGAAAGTTTAATTTGATATTCACGAAATTAATGTGTTTTATAAAGACATGTTAATATATTAGTAATCAAATTTAAACTTAGAAATATTAACTACAAATACAAAACAATTTTCTCTCCTTTGAACTCATTTTCTAATAATTATTCATGATTTGATGTTAAATGTAGAAGTTTTGTTGTTGATTTCTTCATCATTTTAATTGTGAAAAGGGAAACCAAGAACATATCTCTTTTACACATTGTTACTGAGAAAATTATCCATTATTAATGGTTGAAAATCATCAAAAAAAGAATATACTCTTTATTTTTGAAAATTAATGAATAAATCTCAATCAAGAAGAAAAATATTTAAAATGATATTCGGATAGAAATTATTCATATAAATTCATCAACACAAACTGATGAGATGTAAATGGAATCAAATGAGTCAATATGAACAATAAATGTTATCATCATATTACTTATTTTCTTTTTCTTTTTTGTATTTTTATATTTACTAATCCAATTGTACTGTG
Source organism: Khaya senegalensis (assembly GCA_032402905.1). Lineage (NCBI taxonomy): Eukaryota > Viridiplantae > Streptophyta > Magnoliopsida > Sapindales > Meliaceae > Khaya > Khaya senegalensis. The sequence goes on along the minus strand of CP135540.1, from coordinate 3,014,127 downwards.
CCACTTCAATTTGTACATCCAGTTTATATCTCTAGTATTACTCGAATATTTGAAGGGTTTTAATCATTAACTAAGAAATTTGAAAATTTAGAATGGTCAAAGATGGCTAATAGATTAATCAAGACCATGACCAATTCGATACTGATATCAATTTACACGTAATATATTTGTATGAACTAATAAAGAGGGGAAGAGGAAGGAGAAAGCGACCAAGGATATCACATAATTTCAGGATGTCCCACAAATTGAATGCAACATCTGAAAAGATGCCTAAATGTGGTCCAAACAGGGCCTTCAGTTCCAGACAACAATGATCAAACCCACAAAGCTTTAATGGAGTTCAAAGAGCCATTACATACGTGTATCTAATATCCCTACACTGACAGGTAAGTGTCTTTACAAGTAGAAAAATTCAATGAATCCATCGTCTTCATTTCTTGGTCCCATCCACATTGCTTGTATTCATACATTGTACACACACAAACGTATGCTTAGAGAGTCTTCCTTCAATATAGATGTTTCGTACATTATAAAATTTGAATTTGATTCCAAACATTACCGAATACTGTCAAATTCAGACTTTACAACATATAAACCTATGTTCATATTGAAATTGTTAAAGTTATAACGTGAAACTTATACATATGCCATTTTTATTTTAGGGCCAGTTTAGTACTTAAGTTTAACTAGTAATGATTTGTATCGTTAGATTTATAAGTCGTATCGATGGATTTATAACCTGAAACGTTAAATTTGTAATACGAGTAATACTCTTTGACTTATATAGGAGGCAAACACCTTGTGTATTGATGGTATGCTTGATCCTTCAAAAAGAGGAGAGGAAATGGTGGGATCTCATGTTTCTCAATTCTAATCATCTCCAGCTAGCATATACATATTCTTGTATTTATAATAAATTTGGTATGCCACGTTCTTGTTTTCTGTTCTCATCTGCTAAAAATATATGTTTGAGAATGTGAAGTAAAGACATCATGTGAATGAAAGGATATGAGGGCCAACAGGATTGTCTGAAACTCTGATCATAAAAACCCTTTTCCTTCCTCTCGTTTCTATTCACTCTTAGCCATCCACATCTTAGCTTTAATAAAATCCACTAACTCCAACTGCGGGATTTGCCCGAATACTGTCCTATTGTCACTTGGTATGTATGCTTATAACACAACACTTGAAAATTACCTCACAATATATGTATAGTATACCATGTTTACATTACTTTTCTCTTTTTTCATATTTTTTTTACATATATTTTCTTTAATTTTCTATATTTAAATTAAATTAATCGCACATAGTTTTAGCTTTGATTCTGTTGACAAAGTAGTTGATTATTGTATATATTAATACAAATTATATAAAATTTTTGTTAAAAAAATAAGTATTAATATTCAAAAAAATTATATATGTATAAAAAAAGATCAAAAATTCTTAACTTTACATGATAATTAAGATTAAATTTGATATATGTACTTAATACATGCGCATATATATATATATTCAACAAAAGCTCAAACTTAAAAATGAAAGCAAAATACATAATATTGAACAAGACACGTATAAACATGAATAAATGTTATAAACAGAAAAAAAAAGAGTAGAAGCTCTCCACATCAAAACCATTTGGTCCATACACATGTAGAGAGAGAAAACGAAGTGGGAGGCACAAGACATAGAGTTCTCGAAGGCAACGTTGCTTTCAGGCCACCTAATCGCATGCAGATGAGGAACAACTAGACAGCGACTCTTCTTCCTCAAAATGGCGCCGCTGCAAGAATAGAGAGAGAAAGAAGAAGCAGAAGAAGAAGAAGACACGCAACATGTTGATCGGATTACAATTTAAAAAGACAGAAGTATGTTCACTTGTTTGCTGTAATGTTTTGATCCAGAATTGGTTTTTATTTTTTATTTTTTAAGGATGGTGACTATTTTCTTGGACTGATGTTAAGGAATCACATGCGTGTTTCAAGTTTCCAAATGAGATTTTGTCACAAAGTTATAACAAGAATCCGATATTCTATAACATTTAATGACTCTTCTTTCCTCAAATTCATCAAATGACTACCAAATTTTCTATGCCGTATAGATTTTTACATTACAACATAAAAAAAAAAAAAAAAAAAAAACTTCGACAGTTCAAATATTGCTTAATATTTTTTTCAAATGTAAATTTGATTTTATTAAATATAATTTATTAACTTAATTAGTTATATTTTGAAAATACAAAAATAATAGAGTTAAAATTACTTTAATATTATTGTACTTTCAATGTAAGAAAGTCGTTTAAAAACAAAACTGGTTGACCGACTATTAATTATGGTAGGAAATTTAGTTTCTACCAATTTTGACAAAAAGGGACGACGGGAAAGTTGATTTTTAATTATCTTTTGCTGATTGCAGAGGGAGAGAGAGAGAGGGAGAGTCAAACTTCATGATCAGAAGCAGCATGTATAGCTAGCTGGGCAAACTCTAGAAGAAGGTATTGATTACGAAGAAAATAGCTAGCTAGATGTATGCAAGTGTACTTGTCTGATTAAAAAGAAAAAGGGTCTAGTTTTAATAAAATTATTCAGTTAAAAGTTATTATATGTGCACTGAATTTTCTCTTCCATTATTATGACTGCTCCACAATCGGACTAATTTTAAATTAAGTGCATATGTGACAAGATTCTATTAAATGAGTGTATAGGTCCTGTAATAAATTTGTTTTTACAGTCTATTTAATAATAACACCGTACAGGAAATAATGTGTATATGTTTTGGCCTATATTCGACGGCAGTCTAAATGACATAATATATCTGTTTTACTTAAAATTTTTTTTATTTAATAGCAACTTACAAGAAGTGACATGTCTGTTTTACTTAAAGACTTCGTTGGTATGATAACTGGAGACACGATAGGTCGCACATAGGATGGTGCCACATCGTGTGGGAAAGGAAACAGCAACTGTTGGGGATCACATCAGATGAATTTGTGCTTAATTTATGATGGGCATATAAAGTTGGTTCAGTTGCATTGAAGAATTTAATTGAAAGCTTAAAAATGGTCCCCCTTCCAACCCACAACCTCTGTGAATAAGACTTTAATGGTAAAGAAAGAAAGAAAGAAAGAAAGAGAGTTTACAAGTTGAAAGAATGAATGCAAGAAGAAAGAAAGATAAGTTGTTGTTTGTTGTTTCTTTCAGTTCTTTCATTATGGTTTAGGAGAGAAGCTGAAGCCAAAAAAAAAAAAAGTGAAATTTAAGGGCATGTTTGGATGGTTGTAGTGATGGTAGGGGGCCACAATTTACATTGAAGAAGTACTTCCATATGTGCAAATGGGGCTCAGAGAAAGCAAGCAAGAAGCAAGTCCTATGAGAAAAGGCACTTAAATGAAAAGCCCAAGAAAACTTATAATAATTTGAGAGAGAGAAGAGAAAGAGAAGAGATAGTGACTTGTCTTGGAATAGCAAAGCAAAGAAAGGAAGAATTATGAACAATTGTGAGGCTGTTGGGGCCGAGAATAATTGCAAAACGAGTCAAGCATGCACGAATAAAGCAGTCTGAATTTGCAGACTTGCTCCAAAAATAATAACATTAAGATTACCCAATTTCAAATACTTCCCATGCAAATCTACACCACGCTGAACTCCTCCTTATCTCAAATAGAAAGAAAATTCATTAACACTCTTTTAATCTTACCCATGTCTTAAAAAAAAAAAAAAAGAACTGAAATTGAAGTATTCTGATTTTCTATCTATGAAAACTATGAAGTGAAATCACACCATAAATATAAATAAATGAGTTGATGATCAAATATTCGAGTAATCATGGAATAATGGATGAATAGCTATGCAATAATAATTTTATAAAAAAAATAAAAATAAACCCATTTATTATTAATAAGCAAAAGAGAAAAGGAGAGGGAGTAGTTGTATTTTGTTAGTCATAGAATTAAGGAAAAGAAAAATTAGAAATATATGATTGCAATTGTCTTCTCTCATTTAGTTCAATCTGATTCTTATTAACAATTTATTTTTATTTTTATTTTTTATGTAATTTTAATTTTGTTGAGGACCACTTTGCTGCAGGTTCACTGCAACAGATATAAAACAGCCAACAGCTATAAAGAAACAACACCAACTATTAGTACCTGGTCCTGGAGAGAGAGAGAGAGAAAGAAACGATCGTGTGATTGATTATGTTTGATAATAATTTTCTCAGAAAATGGGTGAGAAAGTGAAAGAAAATTTAAGAGAGGAGATAGAGAATTACCGGCGACGTCGTGTCATTTTTTTTTTTTTACTTTAACCAACGTGGGTTGTTGATTGATAGATTCATTCAAGCACACGTTATACAATTAGACTTCGTGAGGAAGAAAGACGGATGTTTACAGAAAAAGAGTGCGATGCTTCTTCGCTTTCACAAACATTTATATAATTTTTTTATAATAATAAATGAATTTAATAATAGTAATTTATTATTAAATTATAATAGAAAAAAATTATAATAAAACAATATTAAACTATGCATGCATGCATGCATACATATCATGATCATAAACGTTGATGATATATAATAATTGATTTGTTTATACTCCCCTTTCGATTAACAATATTACTTTTGTTCTTTATCAAACCCATATCTATTTGATTTTCTTTTCTTGTCTAGTTGTCTGTTGTTGACAAATTTAATTACTTTTAGTAAAATTTAAATAAATTAATTAAAAGTTAATGTTAAAAAAATAGATATATTCATTGAGAATCGTTCAATAAATTATATTATAAAATAAATATATAATATAAAAAAACATTTAAAAAAATATTCGATTAAAAGCCAATACTTAAATTAATAAGTTATTATGTGTATAATTATGATATACATATTTTTTTTTTTATAAATTTTGATGATGAAATTTAAAAAAAAAAAATATTTCATTCTAAATTAATATAATTATATAAAATCTTAAGGTCTAAAATATTATGTGGTCTATATGATTGAGTATACAATTTAGTTAAGAAAATCACGAAACATGTAGATGATGGGTGAGTTTAATTATTATTCAAACCTAAACTAAACCACATGATGAAGTATTTGACATAATGTTTCAGTTTCCCATTGAATTTCCAGCTCTCTCCCATGACTTCCAACTTCTTGAATTGACAAATGACATCAAATAACAACAACCAATGGGAACATGTATTGTGTCTTACTAAAGAAGAAAATTGCCCTAATTAATGAGTTGAAAACAATGTGGGAGAAATATTTTTTATATCTTGGTAGTTCAAAAATTAACTATATTTTGAACTAATTATTTAAATAAAATTATTTATTAATTTTTTTCTCATTACATTAATTATTTTAATTTCTCTTTAATCTTAAATTTAAACTTAATCTTAATCTTAGTCTTAACATGAACGTAATTTAAATTTTGAATTTCTTGTAACTCTAAAATTTTTTTAATAGAACAAGAATTTATTTAATGATGTATTTTTTGAAGTGAATTTTTATAATTGAAAGTTATTAGCCAACATGATATTATTAATTAACATACAAATTCACATCAAAATTTATTAATTAAAATATTTCTTAAAAATAATTATTATGTTAATTATCTTTTATAAACACTCATTATAAATTTAGGGATAGCACATACTTTTTTTTAAAAAAATTAAATAATATAAAAATTAAATTAAAATTTGTCTCATTATATTACGAGAAGTCAAATTTAACTCAAAATCTCTTATATTACTTCAAAAATTTATTAACACTCGTAAAAATAAAATTTTTATCAATCAAATAGTTAAAATCTTTCTTTGTCATTAAATTCAATAGTAATATACCCTATTATCATTAACATTAAATTTGATCTTTTGACTATTAAAATTATAAATAAACAAAATTTTCTCTATTTTTTTTTATCATATCTTATGTTATCACATGATAACAATGCTAATAATAACATCAATGATTATGAAAATATCATTAATTATCAAAATTGATGTTGTTCTTCATTTTATCATATAATTATTAAGAGTAAAACTAATATTCAATCTGGTTCACAATAATTTGTACTTTGGTACCTTAATTAATTCTACTCTCATTTACTTCTCTCTTTAAATCCCATTCCATAAAATTTTATCTAATGCACATTACTTTTCAATTAAATAATTATAAAATTAGTTAATCATAACATAAATATATTGAAACCATCTTATTAAGAATTTAAAAATAAATTATATACGAGATATCGTAACATAATATTAGAAAATTTTAAAAACTTTTTTGAAACCAAAATTTAGAATAAAAATATATTAATTTTAAAATAAAATAAATAAAATAAAAATTTATTGAATGGATATTTAAAAATTAACAAAATATTTTAAGCCGAATAAGTATTATATAAGACTTTTTAGTTTTGCCACTAATATTTAGTGTGGCTTTATTATTAAATTTTATTAAAATCGTTTTGTCTAAATTTTTTTTAGAGAATTAACTGATACAAAGGTATTAAAAATTTAAAATTTTGCGTTCAAATTATGCAACTAGGGGGCAATAACATAATTATCAAGAGCTTAGAAGGAGTTGAACATAATTTTCCAAAATAAAAAATGGAAATAAATAAAAGATGAAAGAAAGCAAAGATGAATGGTACTTTGAGAAGGTAGTCGGCCAAACAAACTGGCATAAGCCACTCTCAATCTGAGCAGAACTTGTGGCTTTGTCAGCCCTCACTCTCAGATTATAATATAATTGGGTCAGGTCAGGGTCAGGGTCAGGGTCAGGGCCAGGGCCAGCCCCATTTCTTCATGGATCACACCTAGCTCTTCCTTCTCTTTATAGGTCCCACCACCACTTCCCCTTCTTTCTCGCCTCCATTTCCTCCTCTTTCATTTCCCCTAAATTTTTCATTTTCTTTTCCTCTTCACCTTCCCTGTATTTTCCTCTCGTTACTTCGGAGAAGTTTTTTACAGTACTACTTCCCATGGACAACAACAGCAGCAACAAGACTGAGAAAGAAACTCATGACTTCATGAACGTAGAATCTTTCTCTCAGCTTCCTTTTATCCGCCCAGCTCCCGTTAAAGAAAAGGGCATTCGTCTTTTCGGTATAGAATTCGGCAGCCGTGGCAGTGGAGGTGGAGGTGGAGGTGGAGGTGGAGATACAGCAGGTGAAGAGTCTGAGTCGGTTGAAACTACTGAAGAAACTGTGAAAGAGAACGAGAATGTAGATAACAATCGAAGATTTGAATGTCATTACTGTTGCAGAAACTTCCCTACTTCTCAAGCCTTAGGTGGCCATCAAAACGCGCACAAGAGAGAGCGCCAGCATGCGAAACGCGCGCATCTTCAGTCGGCGATGGTGCATAATTCTCTCTCTGATGCGCATATTTACAGTTTGGTGAACTACAGGCTTGGTTCGGCTCCTCCTGCAACCATTACTTACCCGTCGTGGAATAGTCATATAACTCATTCTGCTAATAATAGGTTTTATGGAAGCCATAGCTCGTTTTCTCAAGCTCCAATTAATGGCAGTCCGTTGGGTTTGTGGCGAATCCCTGGTGCCGTTCAAACTCATGCTAGTTTTAACCGTGAGCGTTCGATAAATCCCTTGCCATTTTTGGCTGCCGAAGAATTGAAACCTTCGCAGGTTGTTGGTGGCTCGAGCTCTCAAAGCAGGTACGTTTATGAGTCAAAGACAAACGGCCAAGACCATGTGAGTTTGGATCTACACCTGTAATATTATAATTAATATTAACTTCGATGAACAAAAAATTGAGATTTTTTTTCTTTTTTTATTTTTGCTCTTGTGCAAAATGAGGCGACAGTTCATCGATCTTAATATCTCTAATTTAAACTTCTCGACTTCAGTAATTGTTATGTAAATGATATGATTTTACGTACGTTGCTCTTAAATATGGAAACAGCATGGTGTAATTTCATAACAAGGGCTTGTGATCGATCTATGCACAGTCCAGGACTTATTTGTACGTTCTCATCGATGATGTTAGTGTTTCCGGAAACAGATTTTCTTGTTTTCGGAAAGCAAAAAAATCTGTAAGAAACACTTCCTTTATATATGTCGTAGATTTAATTCTCTTTCAGATTCATAAGAAACAACAGAACTAGTTCAGTGCAATACATCCATGTCCTTCCTCAGAGTTTCTAACTCGTGTGAGGAATATAATAGAACTGGGTAATCGTGGGGATGCCGCATGAAGATCTATAGATACACACGTGTGCAAACATCTATTATGTTGTCCCGACAGGTGGGTAGAGAAAAGAGGTGAAGAATTTTGATTCATCACTGCAGCACATGAGAAAAGGTAGATAAGGTTTCGATGTCGTTTCTTGCTGCATAATTTTGCAGAAAGAAAATGATACTTCCATAACATTTTCAGGTAATAAAACAGCTTGAGAAAATTTAATGTAATATTCTCTTTCCCCCAATTCCCACCATTTTCAAAGAACAAAAAAATTATGTTTATATATATTTATATATATTTATAAAATTATCAGCTCACAAAAATTGAGGTGGAACCTCTCAAAGGTGGCATTTTTAAGGCCACTTATATCATCTCTCCGTACAATTTTGATCATATGTGTTTTTAATCGCGGGACCTTTGGTTGATAAGAAAAATATACTTATAATTAATGAATATAACAATATACAATATCAAGTGTCTTTCCCTCAGGTTTGTTGAGGTTTACCTTGAAAAAGGAAGATTAAAAGAAAACTTGTATGTTTTCTTTGTTTTCATGAGAGAGAGTTGAAGAGACATAAGAACATGGTTGCTAGTTACACTGCTGCAATTTGTATTTTCTTACCTTTTCTTTGTACCTTAGCTTTTATACATGTCTGAAAGAAAGTGAGAGAAAATAATGGAGGAAGAGAATTTTGGTGTTATTCAGTGAGTTAATTAAGCAGTAGCGGTCGTGGGGATTTGGAGATTCACATGAGACTAAGGCAAGAAGGGAATTTTATTTTTATTTTTGGATAATAATAATAATAATCGAGTGATAGAACTGAAACTATGCAAAAAGAGGACAGAACCGGAGATTTCTTAGATGATAATTCATGGACATCATTCAGTGAATTATTAACAAACAACAGAGAAAGCAGATTTTTATAAAATTTGTGCTCCAGCTTCATGTTCTTGTTGGGATTTGTGTTTTGTCTCTCACCCAATCCCTATTCCATGATCAGGTTTGCTTGATTATTGAAGAGGAGAAATTGTTCACTTGGCACGTTCTGCTGCACGCCAAGCTAGGGTTTTACTACAGTACCAGACAACACTAACACACTTCTTAATTAAACTTCACTAAGCCTAATTGCGTGTATTAAGACTGTAAACATTTTCAAGTTGGGAAAATCCTGTTTGCTGAAGCCATTCAACGTAAATATGAATTAATCTTAGAATCCTTTATGTTTCAAGGATGATTTTCTATCTAGTTTTACAGTCCGAAGTTGAGCAAAATTAGTGACTAATCTCCTTATTAACTTGATGGTAAAGATTATATTGCCATGGCTTCTACCGAGTTGGTATACCAACAAGAAGAAAAACAAATTCAGCTAAATGACAAAGGATTGATGTCTAGGAAACTTCTCAATGTAATCAATAGCTGTGTGATGAGGATTTCATAAGTGAGTACAAGTTATAGATTAGATGTCAATTTTATTACTTGAAGTAACTCCATTGGAAAGTGCAAAATCACTGTGTAAACTACTAGCTTCAAGTTCTCAAGGTTAAAGATTGAATTAATTCAACCCCCAATATTAGGTTTCAATTCCTTTATCAAAAAATTTATTTTTACCGGATAAAACAGACACTTCTTCAAATACTTTAATTATTATAATTTTAAGATGAGATAGAAATATAATAGTTACAAATTAAACAAGCAGTCAAGCATTCTTATTATTTGTAGACTGTTGCACTTGTAAATGTTATGATGCTAGATGAAGCTTGAAGGAGATTGCAATACAATTGCAGGATGCATTAAATCCCTTGCAAAAAGTAAAGACAAAGCTTTATAAATATTGAACTTTACACCATAAGTATAGTCTTTATAACTGTGGACTTAATTAATTACCTGAAGTTGTAGGCAACTTTAATTCTCTGTCAAAAAAATGACCTAGAAAAAGGAAGACAAAATTTACAAGATCGGTTGGAAAGTTAAAAAGAAAATCTATTACCAATAAAGGAACCCTAATGCAATCTAGCATATCCTTAAACTCACCCAAAATGCTTTCAGTCACGTCAGAAATGGACCAATTAACAGCCATTTTAAGTTAAACAAATTCAGTATCTGTTTGGTGGAACAGTTTTTCCTCGTTATATATTCAGAAGCTATTCTCAACTTTTTACCTAATTCCAGTCTTACATATCATATACAGTAATCAAAGTGTTCACTGTTGTCTTCACCTTGCCACTCAGTCAGGATGCACTCAATGATGATGGCCGACACAAATAGTTGATTGATATTTTAAAATTTAATTTAAAATTATGATAAAATTAAGTTATATATTATTATTTATTTTGTTAACTTAATATTAAATTTAATACTAATTATATTTTAAAAATTCGTTTAAGGCTTTGATATTAATTTTTTTCTTTTAACCCATTTAACTAAATTACTTTTTCTAGGTGCAAACATGCTTAAATTACTGTAAGTTAATTTGCAACCAAGGGAAAGGTATTGATTTCAATTTTTTGTGGTTGAAAGCATCAAAAGGGAAACAACAAGAATAAAGCATTTATGAAGAGTTTGGACATACATTAATAACAGTGATGAAAGGATGTTTTCAACTTTCAAGGACATGTACATATAGATATGGCCATAAAATTTACCAGTAATTGAATCATGTAAAAAGTTTCTCAGTAATTTAATTAACTTCTGCACAAGAGACTCTTACACCTTTATGAGCCTATAAACATCAATACAACAAAGGAAAATTTGTCAATTTCTTTTCATTCCATGAACCATGGGTGAACCTACATATCTTATGGCATGTTGCAATAACTTTTAATTTACAGTTTCTGTTAATTAAAATTATTAACTTTTGACTATAAATGATTGATAAACATGAGTAACCAAGTGAAAGTACGGTTAAGCAGAACCATAATCTGAACAGAATTCAATTCATTTCTTGTACTATTTCAAGAAATTTTCCTGATTGAAAATAATAGAGGGAGTGTTACCATCAACCCCAACTATCAAAGGCCCCACAAATAAATGCAGAAGAGAAGGCATGTGAGGAGGAAGATGATAAAAGAAGGCAACAATAAAGACGTGTGAAGAGTAGAAACATTATCATTAGGACCACTTTTTTCACTTGTTATTTTAATTATTTTTGTTATTCGAAATTTTTGATGCAAAGGAAAGACGAGTAAGAGAGAAGGTGAGAGAGATAGTGGCATTGGAATTTAAGAAACTTCGGCCCACAACGCTATAAAGTTGCAAAACAAGGTTGACAGTTTAGACAGTAGCCATTGACAAAGCTTATAAAATCTGAAGAGCTTAGCTTGCAGCAGCAGGTGGGTGGGTACAAACTGTAACCTCTCGCATTCACATTTAGTACCGCAGTGGTTTATTTTGCCTTTAAAATTTCTTGAATGCTGAAAAAAGTCTAGGTTTTGGTAGGTGGTTTACTGGAGTGTGAGAAACTTCAGACAGGACAACAACTATGGGGTTTCCTATCTAACTATACAAACATAGGCACTTCACTTTGACTGTTATGTATGTTCTACTTTTTTGTGGACCAAACATACACTTGTCAGAGTTTCGCTACAATACAGCCGGTAACAAAGATAAACTTTTATACTCATTACGAAATAGATTTTTAATTTTCCCTGCAACTGCAAAAGAAATTCTTTGAATTGTAACATCTGGCAATTGCTGGGGTTTGATTTGCTTCTTTCAGTGTAGAAAAGCTGAATTTACATTGCAGATTTAATCCCAAACAAGTCTGGCTCTGCCTCTGTCCCTCTAGTTTGGCTGTGAAAAAATGGCAAAGCAAAAGATGAATTGCAAGATGGCCCAGGAATATGCACAGTTCTAAGATTATATGCCGAGCAACAGCAAACACAGCAGCCATGAAATTGGTTTCTTAAAACAACTTTCTTAAACTTATCAATGATAATATGCAGCATTTACTTGGCCAGTACACGCAGAGGTGATTGCAACTAAGAATGTCAGTTCTTTAACAAGATACTATGTAGTTGAAAATTTCCAGTCAATGAAGATCGTATGCACTGATGTTGAGAATGTAATTGAATCAAAACCATAAATCATCTGATGAGAAAATTTTCAATCATC
>CP135540.1:2918316-2967014 GCA_032402905.1 Khaya senegalensis | reverse complement strand
ATATTTTTTTTACAAAAATAATAAAATTCAATATTTTTTCTATACAAATTAACACAAAATTTAATAAAATTTTAAAAATTTTATTTAATTTTATTTTTATTAAAAAATAAAATTTAAATTTATCAATATATTAATTTATTGGTGTTTGTATATAAATTATAATTTATTTACATATATTAATTTATTATTTTTATTTAATTTTATTATCATTTAATATAACAAACAAGGATAGTCTAGAAAGGAGGATGGAAAATTTTTTCTAAAAATGGGAACAAGCCAAGGACAAGTACATTACTATTAAAACAAGGACAGACATGGGAAGGGTGGAAAATGACCATTTCTAGCCTGCCCTCGATCCGTTGCCAACTTTGTTTAAATAACTAATTTGTTCTCACAATTCTTTCTATGTTATCGGTCAAATGCCAATACTTAAGAGTACTATTTGTCATTTAAAGGAGAAACTGTGTCCTTGTTTGTAATAATGTGAAACCTTCTGGCCCCAGATGTTATTATCCCTAAAATAAACTAAAGGCCCAAAGCCCAAAAAAAAAAAAAGGCGAAAATGAAACCCTAGAATGAAAAACCGAAGTATAAATACGACTCGTTATCGCCTAGGGTTTAAGCCTCCTCCGCACACTCGGCACATTCCTCTGCTTCTTCAACAGAGAGAGAGAAAATCAGCGAGTGAAAATGCCGGCTGGTCACGGTTTGAGGTCGCGAACGAGGGATCTATTCGCTCGTGCCTTCAGAAAGAAGGGGTACATTCCTTTGTCGACTTACCTGAAGACCTACAAGATCGGCGATTACGTTGACGTAAAGGTTAATGGCGCCATTCACAAGGGTATGCCCCACAAGTTCTATCATGGACGCACCGGTCGCGTTTGGAACGTAACCAAGCGTGCCATCGGTGTCGAGGTCAACAAACAGGTATGTGCGCGAAACAGTAATACTTTTTTTCTTTTTCGGTTTATTTTGTTTATAGAGGTTGATACTGTTGATTTAATTTATGGGTATTGTTTTTTATTTGATTTTGAGGTAAGAAAATGCTTCCTTTTGTTTATGTGCGCAAAAAGTAGGTCTGTGTGCAGACTCTTCCTCTAGAATTTGTTTTTACAGGATGGTAATGATGATTTAGTTTGTGCGTATTGATTTATAATTGATCGTTTGGACAAAAATTGGTTCTTTAGATCTGTTAGCATTTTGAGTTTGTATTGATACTGTGCTCAATGGTTCCATTTGTGAAAGTTATTTTTGGCTTTGCTGTGTTTTGTTAGTTCTAGCATTTGGTTGGTTTGAAGTCTAGGAAATGTTAAATATCTTGGGCTAGATCTGCTTTTGTTTTAATTTACATAATTAATTTTATTGTACTTGTTTATTTCTGGTTAAATTATGTCTTCTGACACGTCATTCTTCATTGCACTATATTATTGTTTTGTTGTTTTGTATAGTTGAGTATAACTTAGCTGTTTATGATATGAGTATCAATTATAAAAGCGTACATGTATATCTGTTTTTGATATTGAATAGGGTTAACTTTTTGTTTCGTTTTCTTTAATCTTTTTAATCTGCCAATAGATTTTTGGATATATATTCATATTTTCTTTTTGTGGGGGGTTTTGTTTCTCATCTATATTTGATTTCATTTCTCATGTTGATTGCTTTTATAATTGTGTTTGATTTAAGTTGTGTATTGATTTTTGATCTGTGGTCGTCAGATGAAATTGGATTGTTTTACTTATGGCGAATTGAATCCAATCTTTTTACTGTTGATGGCTTATCATCATCCAATTATCATTGTATTTGTTTAACACTATTTTGATGCTGTTGATGATTGATGAAATGTGGGGAAAATGTTCTCAGAGGGTAGTGATTTATATTATTTCAATGCATAAAGTTGTGTTATTTGGCCAATGTTTTTGAATTTTGATTTTTCCCAAGGTTACTTGTCCTGTTTTCTTCATAGGTTACTATTGCCTGTTAAGTAATTCCTTCATTGTATCTATGCCCTAGTTTTCATGGCATACTCTTTTTTGATGATGGAAAACTGAACTGCATGTTTCCAGGTGGGCAACAGGATAATCAAGAAGAGGATTCATGTCCGTGTGGAGCATGTGCAACCTTCAAGATGTACTGAGGAATTCAAGCTCAGGAAGAAGAAGAATGATGAGCTCAAGGCTGCAGCAAAAGCAAAAGGTGAGGTCATCAGTACAAAGAGGCAGCCAGAGGGCCCTAAACCAGGTTTCATGGTTGAAGGTGCAACATTGGAAACTGTCACTCCCATTCCGTATGATGTGGTCAACGATCTTAAGGGTGGCTACTAGATTTTCTTTGGTTTTGTACTTGTGTTTTGTTACTTGGTGCAAACTCTTGGGGACTTTTGGATGTATTTCCATCATTAGTTTTGGTATTGAAGAGGTACTGCTGTAGCAGAGATGTTTATTTGATATTGATTTAATATTAGAAACAAGAGTTGTTTTTCAATGCAAAGACTATACGCTTGTGAGAATGTGAGATCTCCTTATAATTAAGTATATTTGTGTTGCTTATTTATTGTTTACTAGCAGAGCATTACTACGGTTAATGATCTTGAACTACCTATTTAGTCTTCACGAATTAACGATTAATGTTTATCTACAGCCTCACCCTTTTAGTTCGATGAGGATAGCTTACCACACTGAGCTACATCTTGTCTGAATGGAGAAAAATAAACATTCTGTTGCATATTCATCGTTCATGCAGGTTTCTTTTTGAGATCTGAACCAAAAAAAATAAAAACTGGAATGAAATACTTGATTATTGTGCCATGGAATAAGCTGCCAGAAAATTTTGGGGTTTTCCAGAGCATTTGAGTTCATTAGGTTGGATCGAGGAAATCATATTGTAATTGTTCACGTTATTAATGCAATTAAAATGGTGATGGAGGAAATCTAGGAATGGTATTTCAGAAATTTAAAACGATTTACTCACCATTGCACGATTCATTGCAGATGCAACTTTTGCAAAGAGGTGTGACAGCAATTAGATCTGTAATCAAGCGTGAGGGAGAATGCATATAAAAACAAAAGCATATTGTTATTCAGTGGAATTAGTTTGAAAATTCGTTGGTAAAAAGAAGACTGGAAGTTTCCAGATGTTACAATTCAAGTAGTATATACGAAGGAAAGAATATGTTCTCTGGTCAAGAAGCTTGTCACAAGTACTTCAGAAAAGTGACATTGATAGGTTTTATTCTCTCTTTTCAACAAGTTTTCAGCAAGTATTTCCAAGTATATTTTTCACTCACTTGTATTAGAAGAGTCTTGGCCATTAAGAACTTCCATTTGTTACTCAAGCCAGAATCTGCAAGATGAAGATAATCTGTAGGCTCTTTCCCCTGTTTCTCCTCCTTGTATCAGGTTCTTCTCATATGTTTCTCTCTTGCATTTCTTTCACATTCTCTGTAAGTAAGTAGTTGAAATCTTTGTACATTGATCGCAAAATCATTTATGATCTGTAAACTCTGGCCTATGGTATGTTCTGCAAACCCTGTTTCGTGGCCTCCAAAGCTGAAAACAGAAAACAGTGCTTTTTCTACATAACCATGCTCACTCTCACATAGTTTAGATTCAACCGATAAAATCTCTGTTGTCAATTTCTTCACTTCATTTAATATGTTAGTCTTTTGGGTTCGAGTCCTTTAACGAGTAGTACCAATATTGGACCCAAAAAAAAAAAAAAAACAAACCAATATTTGAACTCGTTTTTCCAACTGTAACAACAGTGTTTCACCTCTGTCAAGTCTTTATTCTATCTTATATGCTAATATTTTGGGTTCAAAACTCGTATCTGCAACAATTGCTATGCATCTTCATAGTTTAATTTGACTGATTTCCCTATTCCTTGCTAGCTTTAGCTGTCCAGGGAGTGGATGCAGCAAGGATTCCAGAGCACACTTGTCACAAGCTAATGGATTCAAAGAAATGTGACTTGCAAAAATGCATCCAGCAATGTTCAGAAGAACCAAATGGTGTGGGAGAATGCAAGCAATCCATCTGTTTTTGCACATATTACTGTAAAGATCCCCCTATGTAATTCCATTTTCTCATCTTACTTTCTTTTTCCAATTTCAACGTTAATGTATTTTGATCTTTTGATACAAACAACAATCCAGGGAAGTCTCAAAATGACCAAATCGAGTAAAACCCGTCTCCAATAAAAGACCAAACAAAACCAGAAGTTGAAAAGCTCTCTATGCAGCTAATTTATGCTATTAAAATCTTTTCTTCGCAATCGAGATATACATCCGATATGCATGGCAGCTCATTGTTTTATTTTGAGGGAGAATTACAACAAAATTTGGTGTACTTAAAAGAATCAATTCATTAATTAACGTGCAATATATTAATCGAATTTGGTGAATTGAAATATCAATTTGTTGTATGTGAATTAAAAATAAAATCATAAACAATAATCGCATTTAGTTATATATTGCTTCATATAAAATTTATATTTTAAATTAGGATGGATAAATTTAATTTGAACTTATTTTGAATATAAACTGATTTAAAATTAGTATTTTTAATTTGAGTTAATTCAATTCAATTAATATAAATTGAAACGATATATCGATTTGAATTATTAATTTAAGTTTAAATTTAAAATATTGTTATAATTATAAAACTTAATTATTTTATAAAATTATATTTATTTTTAGGTTAAAAAAATTAATCTAATTACAATGACTTACATTAATTTATAATTATCATTAGAGCCTAAAATAATATAATTGAAAAATTTATTTAAAATTTTGAATTTTTATATTATAAAATATAAAATTATTAAATATAAAATTTTAATAACTAATAAAAATTATTAAATATAAAATTTTATTTGTTTATATTTATTGGATTGAATCGATTTAATCAATTTAATTTGTTTTCTCAACAGCTGATTCCAAATCTGGCACGCAGTTTTGCAGCGATCTTCCCAATCTTGAAGCCGAAGCAATGTCTAAATCTTCACTGTACTGTTCTACTGTTGCGTGTGAGAAGCCCGAAGCGATTTTACAACAGGAATAACATCACGGTCCGAATTACGCGGATCAATGTTCATCAACTTAGCTTTCGCTGCAACGATGTTTATGATTCTGTCTAGATCAACTTCTGTCAGCGGCAGCAACTTCATCATTCTTGTCATGTTATTGCGCACCTTGACATCGTCTGGCAAATCATGGATTCAAGAAAACCTTGATCCTAATTAATTAACAAAACCCATCTCCTGAAAGGCCAAAGGAGAACCAGACAAGCTCTTAAACTGTTCTAGCAATCGTGGCATACATCGGTACTGAGTAAGATGAGTATATGCATTCAGAGATCATCCAATTCTGGCTTGTCTAAATTTATGAACCACTTCTATATATGCACTTTGGTTTTATGTAAGAGACTAAAAACAAGATTCATGCTGCTAAAAAGAACCAATTCATTGGTTGTGCAATATATCAATTTTATTTGGTGAATTCCAATACTGATGTGTCGTAAATTGAAGATCAAACCAGAGATAATATTGCAAGCACACACTGTTTATGTATCTTTACCTCTAGGGATTTTTCATTAATTGTGCTTTGCTTTTTGTAGAATCCATGCTTTAAATCAGTATCTCTAAAGAGTTTAATTGAAGCGAACAAAACAAGTTGAGCACACACAAAACAAAATCAATTTACTAAAGACAAAAAGAAAAGAAACAAAACAAAAAGAAAAAAAAAAATCAACAATTAAACTAAAAATTGGAGTTTATTTTCTCTTTATTAATAATGTAGAGTACAGCAGCACGATCAGAAATATCAATGCATAGTACTTATGGAGATAAATCAACAGTTCCAAACACATTTACAAGCATAGTCAGTCGTTGCAGTGTTTTGAATGCACTGGCCACCAGTCGAATTGTGTTTCTGGAAGCACTTTTGGCGACAATCAGATAGCGTACATCCTGTGTGATACAACTCCTCAATGCATCTCCTTTGTGCATTTGCATGAAGCACCATGAATGCAGCTGCAAAAACAAATATCAAAATAAATTAAAACGAACAAAAGTATATATTAGATGAGCAAGTAATACAAGATAATAAATTTAATGTATATGTAGTACAAAATTTACATTTTTTTTTTTTTCTAGTTCGTAGTCGTTTTGAACTAACAGAAAATAATAGTGAAAAATATTTCTATGGAATATAATTGTACAAGAGAAAAACAGAATGCAAAACCAATGAATTAGCTTTCTAATGAAATAATATGCATTCAAAGCTAGGAATTTAACATACAAATAATGGTAAGTGAAAAAAAATAAATTAATGTAATGTTTATAGGCGATGGATTTGTAACCTGCAAAAACAAGGAAGATGATGAAGAAATGAGCTTGAGAAAGCTTTGCCATGTCTATGAAAAAGTTTTAGTGGCTCTAAGAATTTTGATGAAAAATATATTGGTGTGAGACTTCAACTAAGAATTAAGAATTTATATAGATGAAATTTATGAGTAAAATCTTTCTTAGATTACACTGAGAACATAATTTTGTTATTTGTTATTTAATTTAAGATCCAACCCTGATTTCTTTCCAATTAAAACAGAAACTTGTTTGGAAAGTTTAAAAGGTTTTCATATATAACTCTTCAGTTACAAGTAAGAGAATCTATGTAATAAACAAAAAATAAATTTAATACATAAATTCTTATTAGGTATTATATTTTGAAAAAAAAAGGAACTTTTAATTCATATCTATTTGTTTGGTCCTGTACCATTTTCGCATACCGTTGATTAAGACTCTTTTCTTGTTTTGTTTTCGTTGAAAGGTTGAATTAATATAATATTTCTTTTGACTCTTTAGATTAATTATTGAAAATACTCTTATGTAATACAATTTGTATTACATTATTATACAATTATCCAAATTTAAACATTAAGCATTGTCACTTATCCGTAATCTGTGATGTCGTTATTAAGATATTATTACTTAGAAAAATTTTTTTAAGAAAAAACAAAATTAATCAATAGTTGGTTTCTTTTGTGGTGGTATTTACAACTACAAGTTGACTTTGCCACTCAAACTTTAAATTTTGATTTTTGTTTTGTCATGAATATTTGTAATTGATAATGTGAATATGCATTTCTTACATTGTCATAAATGAATTCCCCCAATTAAAGAATTGTAATCGTGTTGTATCACAAAATAATTGAATTAATATTCTATATACAAAGAAAAGATTCAATATTTTGAACATTTAGAAAAAACATTCTTATTTGGCATTACAAATAAAAGAATCACATGCAATAAATTAGAAAATAAGTAAAAAAAAAAAAAAAAAATACAATTTATAACTTCCTTAAGAAAAAGGAAGGTACTTGCATTCATGTAAATTTCTTAATGTATATGAGACATTTATGATTTTTTTAGTCTTATTAAATAAAAGATTAGGTCTATTTCTAGCTTTGTTATTGTTAAAATGTTGAATTTTCAATTTTATTCTACTCACTTATATTGATTTTATTTAATAGACTCTTAAATAAATCTATTTTTTTCACTACATTGCTTGTATACTACCATCCACTTATATTAACATTACTTATTATTGTATATAGAAAATATACTTAATTGTTTAGTGACATGGTAAAAATCGATCTCGCCCAAAATTTTGAAGACCTAAATTTAGAAACATGAAGTTTGGACGAATTCCCTTCTTCAGTTTGAGATTTTCAAAAATTGATTATTAAAAGAAATGTGATTAGAGTCTTCTTTAAATGATATTAAAAATAGATTGGAAGGAGATGTTTGTGGTATCTCACTTAAACAAATTCTTAAAAAAATGTTTGTAACAATAAAACAACTTATAATTTTTTTGGTCAAAAGCTTTACTTATAAAAGCTTTACCTGTAAGAGATATGCCCCTAGAAACTCTACTTTTAAAAAGATATATCAAATAGACCTTTGGATAAGAGGCATTTTGGATAATTTTATTTTTTGAAAATGCTCAAAAAAAGCTACTCACAAAACTTAAAATTGAATTTCTCTTGTAACAAAAAGAAATTTATTTAATACCCTATATTTTTCATCATTTGCAGCTAAAATAAAATTAAATACAATCCATGTAGACAAGATATCAAATCATAAATAGTTATAACAAAATATGGTTACCTATTTCTTTTATTCAACGTAAAAATTTTAATTTTTATACCTTAATCTATGTTTATTGTTGGTTAGAATTATATTAACGATTTAATTTTCAAATTTTAAAATCCTTTTTTGTTTTTTGTCTATTAAGGTGGATAATACATATGAGGATAAAAAAAAAAAAAAACCCCTCTTCTTGTTGGAAGTTTAGCATCAGGGCCATTACGTTAAAAACTTAAAACATAAATTAAAGAAATAAAAAGAAAAAAAATTCAATAATTAAACTAAATTGTGGAATTTATTTTCTCTTTATTAATAATGTAGAGTACATCAGCATAATTAGAAATATCAATGCATAGTACTTACAGAGATAAATCAACAGTTCCAAACACATTCACAAGCATAGTCAGTCATTGCAGAGTTTTGAATGCACTGGCCACCATTCGAATTGTGTTTCTGAAAGCACTTTTGACTACAATCAGAAAGATTACTTCCTGTGGAATACAACACCTCAAAGAATCTTTTTTGTCCATTTGCATGAGGCACCATCAAGGAAGCTAGAGCAAAATATCAAAATAAATTAAAATGTAGAAAGACATATAGTAGATGAGCAAAATTAATTCAAGATGGCAATTATAATATTAAGTGTAGTACAAGTTTCTTTTTTCTTTTCTAATTTATAATTGTTTTAGACAAAGAGAAAATAAATTTTGAAAAATCTTTTTGTTTAATATTATATGAGAGAAAAACAAAATGCAAACAAACGAATTAGCTTTCTGATGGAATAACATGCATTCCATCCTATGAATTTAACAAATAATACAAATAAGTAAAATAAAAAAAAATGTAATGTTTATAGGCGATGGATATGTAACCTGCAAAAACAAGAGAATGAAGAAATGGGAGTGAGAAAGCTTTGCCATGCCTATCAGAATTTTGAATAACTTGAAGAATTTTGATGACAAGTATATTGGTATGTGTGACTTCCGCTAGGAAATGGTAATTTATATGGATGAAATTTACCATCCAAATATTTAATCATTTACTCTCCACAACAAATGTTATTTGTTCTTAAATTTAGCCTCAAATCTTTATTACTTTCCAGTTAAAACAGATATTTGTTTGGAAAGTTTGTAAGGTATCCATATATAGCGTTTTCAGTTACAATTAAGAGAATAACATGCAATAAACTAGAAATTTTAATATACCACATCAATTCATTTTGAAGAAAATGATGGAACTTTGAATCCATATCTGTTTCGTACACTTTGGGCTTATACTAATTTTGTAACAATTGATATTTAACAATTAAAAGAAATGTGATTAGGTTCTTCTTCTTCTTCTTCAAAAAAAAAAAAAAAAAAAAAATGGAGAATTTCAATATCATTTTTGTTTTTAACAGTGATATTTAAATCATACTAAAAATATGTTATTAGAAAGTTCCATGCAATATGTCTAAATATATTTTTAATTTTTATTATTTCAATTGGGACGTTCATACATAAATAGGACATTACTGAGTTTTTTGATATCTCATTTTAATCCACATTCTTATTAACAAAATAATAATAATCAATTATTATTATTATTATTATTATTATTATTATTATAAAACATTACATAAAAATAAAAGAAATACATTCTTCATTCTAATATGATTGTGTTTTGAAAATCAAACTTTTTATACTATCTTAAAAGTTATATTGTTATAATTCTCAATGAAAATAACAGATGGTAATCAAGTTGTTTAACTTGCACAAAAAGAACATCAGATATACCAAAAGAAAGAGAATGAAATTTAGTATAATGTAATCATAAAGGATGACACTAATTTAATAAAAATAACATAATAAAAGTAAAACAAAACAAAACTCAATAAAATTCGTTAAAATTATAACGCCATTGTACTGCATAAAATTTAATCGCACTGCCATGAGCACTGGCAAGTGTAGAGATTGAAAACAGTCTGAGTGCAAAGTCCTGTACTCCCAGGATGTACATTTAAGCAATCTTTCCCAAAATTGCACCATCGCATTGGCCATTTCCGGGGATAACATCATGGCATATTTCTGTGCTATTTCCTTTATAAGCCATCAGCATAACTATTAAAAAAAAATTTGAAAAATAAAACATCAGGAACATAGATAATAAAAAAATGACAGTGGGTAAGAATAATTCAAGATAGAGAAAATTAAACGGATGAACGAACAAACCTGAGAGAACAAGGAGAAGGACAAAGAGAATGTTGCAATGGAGTTTAGCCATCTCTAAAGAATATATGTAAAAACAAACAGAAATTTCTCAAAAAGTTTACTCTATGAAATTGATTGTTCAAGACTTTTTATTTGTGTTGATATTTGTCGGGTAAAGACTGGTGAATTTTTAGTGAGAATAAATTAAAATTTCAAATCAAATTTTAGATCCTGATTTTTATTTATTCACGAATATGGGAACTTAATAGAATCTGAAGAATCACTTTCCTATATAGTCATTTATAAATTAATAATAAGATATATTTGAGATTGTATTTAAGGATAAAACTATTTTTCAAAATTGAATTTTGAAAATTTACTCCTTCCTTTCTTCTCAAAAACTGTGTGAAATACTCCTAATAATTGTTTGACTGAGTACACCGACTCCACGTTGTACATAAAAAAATTATTTAATTAATATAATTAATAATAAATAATTAACATATTATAAAAAAAAAATAGCTATTAAATTTGAAATAATTAACTTAAATCTCTTTTTAACATACATGTTAGGCACAAATGAATTTTTTATAATTTAAATTCAATTTATTTTTATCTTTATTTGATATATATATTTCAATATTTGTTAACATATTAGGTTGTACTACAACATTGAAATTAATAGAAAAATACCAAGCAATTGCCCAACTAGTTTAGATCAAGCAATTAAAAAAAAATGCCTCTAAATTTTATTCCTTTTTCCATTGCATCTTCATAGCTACATTAGAGACAGAGTTAAAGTAGTAATTAACTAATTAATTAATCAACATTCCCAGGTGCAATAACACTTTCTGCCACCAAAAATACAATTTCCTTCGGCTTCGTCTCCATGATCATGCTTGCAAATCTTCATGCATTCATCAAGCTTACATCCAAACAAGGAAGGCTTCATATCTCCACATGTTTCTGCGTCCACCTCAAGTGCCACCAAAGTCACTACAAAATGAAATCGAGTAGCAAAAAAAATAAATCAGCCGATTAAAATGAAAAGAAAAAAAATATTTACATTTCCAAATGCATATGATGCAATTTGGTCCTACCGAAATTTACATTTTGGACCAATTTTGAAATTTATGCAAGCAAATTCATGTAGCATATATGCCCCCTAATACTTCATTTATGGAGTTTTTACCTGAGATAACGAGGAGAAGAAAGAAAACTTGGTTGCAAGAAAGCTTTGCCATGATAAACAAATACGATCTAAAATAGCAAATTATAATGGGCTTCCTTAGCATGGTGATATTTATAGGGAGAGAGCAGACAGGCTAATAAATTTTATTTTATTTTTTACTTCTTTTGTCATAAATTTAAGATACGTAATTATTAATGCATATAGAACCCAGATTATGAAATGCCATAACTTTCATTAACAATTAATGGTTACCTAAAAGTCAACAATTTGAGATAGGCTATTTTGGGTTTACAAGGAAAGAAAGAATGCTTAAATTGGTTTCTTAGCTAGCCAAATTAGACTAAGAACATTAATTAAGAAGATAAGCCTTCATACTTTTCTTAAATATTTGATAATTAAAGTAATAGTATATATGAAATTTAGCATTTACTTATTTACTGATAATATAAGAGTCTGTCCATCAAAATAGATGAGTAATGTTTTCACAAATATTATGCTGTAATTTTTTTAAAATTAAATATCATGTAATCTATGATATAATTATGTAAATAATAATATTTAAAAAGAAAATTCACATAAATTAATTTTTATTATGATAGTACTTCTTTTCGTCATTTTAATGTAACTTTAAATGGGAAAAATTTTGACATGCTATGGAATATTTTTTTTTTTTTAATGATAATGATTATTGTTCATGTAATTGAAATTGTTTATTATATACGATGGCTTTGGAGATTCAAAATAATTGATTGAAATGTCTCTTTATAATTTCAACAATGAATTTCTTATTTACACCTCCACATTTCAAAATATATAATTATTTTGTGAATGCTCTTGCCACTCATTAATGGTTCTGCAAATTAGAGATATAATTATTTTTTATCTTATAAATTTTATTAAAAATAAAATATGTTTATTTTTAATATATCTTTAGTATGCATATTTGTATGAAAATTTGTACATAATTCTAACAATTTAATACTATATTATCATATTTTAATGTCAAATTGTTAATATTATATATTCTTCGTATATGTTTTATAAATATACATATTAAAAATTTTGTATGT
Source organism: Khaya senegalensis (assembly GCA_032402905.1). Lineage (NCBI taxonomy): Eukaryota > Viridiplantae > Streptophyta > Magnoliopsida > Sapindales > Meliaceae > Khaya > Khaya senegalensis. The sequence goes on along the minus strand of CP135540.1, from coordinate 2,954,421 downwards.
ATTTATTTCATCTATTTCACTGTTTAATATATAATTTGTCCTGTTGTGATACATCAAAGTTATATAGAAAAAAAAATTAACAGAATATACCCACCTATTTAAGCGTCTCTAAATTTATTTAGACGGGGTTTTATTAGAGACACAAATGAATATATGCAATTAATACTAACATTCCCAGGCGCAATAGCACTCGATGCCACCAAAACCACAAGTTCCATTTGCTTTTGGTTCATGTATACGATGGCAGGCCTTCAAAATCTCTGCGGGCAGACATTTAAAAATTGAATGACGCAATATCCCCGCAAATTCTAGCTTCCACTTCAATCAGAGCCACTGCAAAAATAATATCACAATTAAAACAGTAAATAACATTGTCTAAAAAGAATAATATTACGTATATACACTGATCCTATATAAATTTTATATGTGCAAATTACTATAATAGTGTTATAACGTATAATATTATTACTTTATATATATATATATAATATTACTTCGTCCAAAATATACGACGATCCGGGAGAATTGTATTGCTAGCCAGTTTTCATATTAATTTTTTATATAATAATTTTTGAAGGAAAAATGCATATTCACCCTCTCTCAAAAACTTGTAATGTCTTTTCCATGCATGTCTATGAACAATTTAATCTTAAGTAATTTGATCCTTAATTAAATATTTATTTCGCGAACCCTTTTTTGCCAATAAATTAAAATTTATGCCAACAAATTTTTTTTTTTTTGGGGGTGCATGAATGCTTTCATATGATATTATTACAACATGCAGAGGCTAGTTTGCCTCAAATCAATTAGGTGGAAATTAAAATTAATGGAGGGTTTACCTGAGAACACAAGGAGAAGAAAGAAAACAAGATTGTTGCGGGAAAGTTTAGCTATGAGGAAATCAAAGATCAACTTAATAAAAAGTTATGTCATAGTGTTTTGTTATATATGGTGATATTTATAGGGAGAAGGTATGTGGGTTCATTAATTAAAAATGAATGAAATGACCAATTTAGACGGAAATTTTTTTGGTTCGATCAAAAGATCTCAATAAGATAATTCAATGACAATATATATATATATATATATATATATATTATTAGTCTGCTATGGCTTTAATGGAAGAATTAAATTCCCAAAACCAATAAGCATGTTAAATAAACAGATAAGCTAGCTGCATAAGTTTTCTTAGATTTCAAAAATGGGATTTTCAAGTGATTTCCTAATTCAGTGACTAAGAAACAAACAAGTGTTACAAAACATCGATAATACATAAACGCTTATATATTTTAACTCTTTTATATGCACTTTTTAAAGAAATTATTAAAATATTTAATATTACTTGTAAAATATTTTAAATATATTTTAATTACTATGTAATTATCTAACAATATAAAATTTTTATTATAAATTTTTATTTGGTGCTAATTAAATTTAACAAGCACTTATATTTTTGGTTTAGAATTTATATTATATCAAATTAGAACTCATAAATGAATACTAATTACCACATAACTGTACCATTTCTCCATTTTAAAGATTTTAGTGTTTGGTTTCCTGATAGTTTCTTTGTTAAGTTTCAGGCTATTGAGTTTGCTTTTAATAATGGTCGGTTTTTTTCGTAGGTTTAGAATGATTTGTCCAACGTTAATAGAAATAATATTGTGAAATGTCTGGCCTAGCTTTCATTTAAATTAATGAATGTTACTTGATAGATAGATAGATTGATTGATTGATTGATTGATTGGCAATAAGCAAATTTGGGTTTAACATGATTTTGTGTATGCAGGGAATACCTGGATTGTAAGCTATCTAGTAATGGAAGAATTAACTTCCCAAAAGTAGTAAACTATTGAGTAAGATAAGCTACGTGCATAAGTTTACTTCGATTTCAAAATTGAGATGTTCAAGTGATTTCCTGAGTCAGTGATTTATTGCCACACAACACTTCCTTTTCTCCATTTTAAAGTTGTTTTAACGCATGAAAGGATTATTAGTCGGCACTACTTTTCTCAAATTTTGGTGGTATTTAAATTACAAGTTGATTTGGTCTCTCAAATTTCAAATTCTCATTTTTATTTTGTCACAGTTATAAAAAATACAAATATTTTTATATGAATGTGATTCAAATTATTAAGCAAAATTTGTTAATTTTAGTAATTAAAAATTAATTGAGCTGCACCTTAATAAAAATTAGAGGCTAATTAAACATGTAGTTTAATTAGTTAAATTATTTATTTTTTTATTAAAAAATAATTAAAATTATTAGTAATAACTATAATTAGTTATTACTATACTTTAAGTAATATTATATTGTATTAATTTTTTTTTAAATTTAAAGGATTAATATAACAAAAATAATTTTTTTTTCTCTTGAATACATATGTATTTTCTTTATTTTTTCAATTTTTGAATAATTTTGATATGTTTCTTTTAAGTTTTTTTTAGTTATTTCTCGGTGGCTAGATATTAATTTTTCAGCACTTGTCCACACTTCTCACACTTGGGTTGGCATTTTAATCTCATTATTATATTAATGGATCACGTAACAGAGATTAGAAAAATATGGCATAAGAAATAGATCAAACAAAATTACAAAGACAGAAACATGCATAATCAGCCTTCCAAGGATTTTGAATGCATTCGCCATTTTTGTTTTGCTCGAAGCACTTTCTTCCTCAACCCTCGAACGTACATCCTTTGGCATACAACTCTTCCGAACATACTTTCTGTGGATTAGCATGAGGCATCATCGATGTTGGTTCAAAAATATATTAAAATAATTAAAATGAACAAAATACTTCTACTGTATGTTTAAATTTTGTTCCTTTTTTTTTTTTTCACAATTCCTTGTATATATTTCAAATTTAACATCAAATAAAAACACAAAATAATAATTAGCAAAAGTTTTGACAGATGAAAGATTTTTTGTCAATATCTTGGAATGCAATCATCTAGTGAGAAATGGAGATTTATTTAGAAATCTAGTGGGCAAACCCTAATTAGCTTTCGATTTTCTTATTGGGCAACTCATTGCATATATAAAAAGAGAATAATGCAATAAACAATATGATAATTACGATACAAAACTTCATTTGAATAGTATAAACAATTAGAAAAAAGAAAAATATGTTTCAATAAACTATCTATAAATCATAGTCTTAGTGATTATCGAAAAAAAAATAATTTTACACGCATAAATTTAATATGTATAAATTGATGTAATAGTATTCGTATATTATATTATATTATTATATTTTTATTCTCAAATAATATGAGATATACAATAACTATATCTTATAACATTGTTCATTTTATATAATTAAAATTTGTATAAAAATTTCATATGCAATTTTATTTTCATTTGAAATCTATGCAAACAATTTTTTTTTTTTTTAAATTTTCATGGCATGAATGCTTTCAAATAATATTATACCATGACTGGCTATCTTGCCTCAAAGCAAAGAGAAGGAAAATATTTATCTGAGAACACAACGAGAACAAGAAAAACAGTAGGGTTGCAGAAAAGTTTAGCCATGATGACATTAAATGCTCAACTTAATAAAAGGGTAATTAGTGTCCTGTTAGATATTGTGATATGTATAGGGAAAAGGTAGCATCATTAATTAAAAACAAATGAAATAATTAATTTGGATAAAAAATGTTGATTAAGTAAACCTATAAATTTTTGTTATTAATTAATGATGCTACCTTTTCCCTATACATGGAGTAAGAAATTGAGATTTACAGAGACGTGTATTAATAGTGGCGATAAGATGATCTTAAAAGGGAGGCAGTAGGTGCATGTTTACTAGTTGGATATTATAGAACTGTAGTTTCTATGTAAATATAGACGAAATTGGTATATGAAATCTCACTGATTTCAAAAATATGCAATTCATTAATTTAATTTCCATATATCAAAAGATTTTGATTGTCAAATTACACCAGGAAATGTAGCTTGCAAAGTCCTATATAAACCTTTATATTAACTAGTTCTTATTCACGTATCTTCTCTTGCATAGAAAATTATGAAGAAAATGGAGAAAATGACCACAGTTCAAGTCGTTTTGATGGTTTCCCTGGTGTTGGGGCTTCCTGTTGGGCGGTCTACAGCATCGTGCAAAGAAACATGCGCCAAATTTTGCAGGTCCCATTATGGAGAAATATTTGAAGCATGTTTCATTGAGTGCTTAAAAGGGTGCAACTCTCAAAACGTGGCTCAATTCTTCTGCAAGCTCGGCTGTGCTTCTTCCTTGTGTGTCGACCATAACACCAAGGAAAACCCTGGTAATTAAATCTCTCTTCTCTCTATTTTCCTCTCAATCTCTCGTGTATAAATACAAACACGATCGAGCCCATAATTTAATTATTAATTATTAATGATTTCTGTTTGTCTTGTGCAGAGAAAGTGGGAAGCTGTGTGGAATCCTGCTCAAAGACGTGCATCAAGATATAATATCGGCACTTTTAATTCTTAAAACAAATTGATGTTTTGAGATAATTGTCGCTGTAATAATGTCTGGTATATATTTGGACAGTTATGCATTTATGTAAGGTTTAAATTACATCAGTTAATTCTATTTCCTAATAAGATTATGTTTGTTTTAATTGCAAGTTGTGGTAGTGAAATCTTCAAAAGAAAATTCACGGAGGCATGGGCTTATGTCAAGCATATATTGCAGTAAGCATAATCAAGTTTCTCAAATGCAGAAAATGATGTTTGGCTGTGAAAGAAAAATGGAGAGAAAAAGACGAGAAAACTTTCTATATTTCTTGTTATTGATTTTCAATTATGTTCGCAAGATATATATACATGAAGAAAAACGAAGAAACAGAATTCTCTAAAATTCCAACTCATTAAAAGAAATCATAAGCACACTAACAAACTCTATGAGCTGATAATTCTACTTGACTTCTTCTCTTTACAAGCGTCACAGTACCCTATTTCTGCTTGCCCAGGTAGCGGTGTTACCTCAGAGAAATGAACCTGATGCACACGTGCATCATGCTCCCTGTCATCCCCTTGTAAGCTCAACTGTCGAGGACAAACATTGAGCTTGGAATGAAATGCAGCAAACTGAGAATAAGATAAGGGCTTGGTAAGAACATTAGCAACTTAATCAACAGTAAGGATATAATGAATTTTCAGTGCTCCACTCAGAACCTTATCACAAATGAAATGAAGATCAAGCTTGATATGTTTAGTTCGAGTATGATAATCAGGATTGTGAGCTAAAGCAGTAGTACTAACATTATCACACTAAATGATGGGAGAAAAGAATGGACATAGATGTAACTCAGTTAACAAGGACTGAAGCCAAGTTATCTTAATTGAAGCAGAAGCAAGTGCACGATATTCTGATTCAGTACTCGAACGAGCCACAACATTCTGCTTTTTGGATGACCAGCTGACTAAATTATCTCCAATATGAGCACTATAAGCATTGATACTCCTGCGATCATCAATATCACTACCCCAGTTGGCATCGAAATGAGCTTGAAGTGCAAAGCGACCACTGGCAAAAAACTGAAGACCAAGAGATGAGGTTGCTTTCAAATATCGTAAGAGTTTTTTGCAAGCTTTCCAGTGCAGCAAAGAAGGACAAGAAAGGTATTGACTAAGTTTGTTGACAGCAAAAGCAATATCAGGTCTAGTTAAAGTCACATATCAAAGACCACCAAGTAAGCTGCGATAAAGAGATGGATCAGAAAATGGTTTAACATCACTTTGTGAAGCCTTTGACTAGAATTCATGGGCACATCTGAACCTTTGCAAGAAGACATGTTAGCCTTAGTAAGCAAATCAATAATATACTTTGACTGAGATAAATGCAGAGCAGAACCAAAGGATTGGACCTCAAAGCCGAGAAAGTAATGAAGAGAACCAAGGTCTTTAAGAGCAAATGTAGAGCTTAGCTGAGAAAAGCAGATCATTGCAAGATTGGAGTCAGAACCAATAACAAGAATATCATCAACATAGATAAGTTCTATTAGTAAGGCAGCTGAGAAGTGTTTGAAAAACAAATAAGTGTCTACCCTGGAATTAAGAAATCCCCAAGACAGCAACAAAGCCTTTAACTTGTCATACCAAGCACGAGGTGCTTGCTTCAAACCATAAATAGCTTTAGACAGCTTGCAAACATGAAATAGATATTTTGGATCAATAAAGCCTTCAAGCTGAGCCATAAACACAAATTTAGAAAGATCACCATTAAGAAAAGCGTTGTTAACATCAAGCTGGCGAATTTTTCAACCTTTCATAACTGCCACACTAAGAACAAGTTGCACAATCGAGGCTTTAACAAAAGACTAAAGGTTTCAAAGTAATCAACACCGAGAGTTTAATGAAAACCTTTGGCAATCAGCCTTGCCTTAAGCTTAGAGATAGTTCCATCTGCATTATGTTTGATTCTAAACACCTATCTATTACCAACAATTTTTAGATCAGAAGAGTAAGGCACTAAAGTCCAAGTATGATTTTTCATCAAGACATCAAACTCATCTTGCATTGCTTTTGCCCAAAATGGATCAACTAAAGCCTGCTTGGTAGTTGCAGGTTTTGTTACTTGAGACATGTTGTTAAGGAAAACTTTTGGTTTAAAGATACCATGCTTAGCACGAATGAGCATTGGATGAGTGTTTAAGGAATGAGTTGTTGGTGCAGCAGAAGTTGGATGAGTATTTAAAGAATGAGTTGTTGGTGCAGCAGAAGTAATGTGAGGTGAAATATGAGTAGATGGAGAGATAGAATGACTATTACCCGAAGCTACTGCTGAGTAAATGAGTTGTTGGTGCAGCACAAGTTGGATGAGTATTTAAAGAATGAGTTATTGGTGCAGCAGTAGTAGCGTGAGGTGAAATATGAGTAGATGGAGAGATAGAATGACCATTACCTGAAGCTGCTGCTGAGTGAGAAGATAAGACAGGAGAAGAATGTCCTTCCATTTTGGTGAAATGCTGTGAAGATTGACAGAATCAAGAGCAGAAGAAATTAAAGGAATGGAAGAAGAAGTTGAAGAAAATATTAATGGCATTTTTGAAGTAGAATTCGGAAACAACTGAGAATAAGAAAACTCTTTTTCATTGAATATAACATGTCTAGCAATATAGACTTTACCTGAGGGATGAAGGCATTTATAGCCTTTGTGAAGAGGACTATAACTAAGAAAAAGACACTTAGAATAGTGGAAACTTAATTTGTGAGAGTTGTAGTCCCGCAAAAAAAGAAAACACGAACACCCAAATGGCCTGAAGTATTGATAATCTGGCACTCGATGATTAAGTTTCTCAAAGGGTGAGAGATTATCTAGAACAAAGGATGGAAGCCTGTTAGTGAGGAAAACAGCATAATGAAAAGCATCCCACCAGAATTTAAAAGGAAAACTAACTTGAGACAATAAGGTGAGACCTAATTCAATAATATATCTATGTTATTTCTCAACTATCTCATTTTGATGATGAGTATAAGGATAAGAATACCTATAGGTTATACCATGTGTTTTTAAGGAAGGAACAAAAGCAAAAAATTCACCACCATTATCAGATTAAAAATTTTTAATGGACTTATCATACTGCTTTTCAACTTGAAACTTAAACAAAAGGAAAGTTGATAAGGCATCAGATTTGACCTTTAAAGAAAAAATCCAACAATAATGTGAATAAGCGTCAACAAAACTGATATAATATCAATATCCAAGTGAATAAACAATAGAAGCAGGACCCCAAAGATCTGCATATATGAGTTGAAGAGACTCAGTTGCTGTAATTTCAGATATAGGAAAATGTAAACGATAAAGTTTGCCACATTTGCAACCATCACAGAAATCAAGCTTTGAAGTATTATTTATTTTGACAAATGCTTTACATTTTTTAAGTACAGACTCAAAGATATGTTTGTTAGGATGACCTAATCGTTGATGTAAAACATTGACAAAACCTGATGAATTATCTGTGTTGACAACACCAGTAAAGGGAACAAGAGACAACTGATTATTACAAGTTGTAACCTGAGAACAATCTAAATCAGCACTAGAAAAAGAACTAGGATGATTGACATGATTATTAAAAGAAAGAGAATAAGAGGAAAACAAGGAAACAGAGCGAGTAACAGAAGCTTCAGCGTCATGACCAAAGGCTTTTGAAGTCGAACCATGTTGAAGTTTATACAACCCTTTCACAGCAATTCCCTTCATCAATATTGTGCCCTTCTTCTTGTCCTTTATGACACAGAAGAAATCATGAAACTCAGTAACTAAGTCATTATCAGATGTCAGTTTTGAAATACTAATTAAATTTTTTGTGATCTGCGGAATATAAAGAATGTTTTTTAGATGAATTATGCGAGCTAAGGTAGAATAATTTGTGCTTTTAGTGAGTAATGTGGAATTGCCAACATGAGTAATCTTTAAACCTAAACCATTTCCTCTAAACAGCTTGTCATTACCTGTGAATTCATAACCATCAGTGAGATTATCAACATCATTTGTCAGGTAATGAGTGGCACCACTATCCAAATACCATCCTTCATTTGCAACACCAACATTACTAGTCAAGAAAGCTACCTTATTAGCTGGTGTTTGTCCCTGAGCTACTTGAGAATTGTTCATTTTTTGGTATAGATGCTGATAATGCTGCTGATAAAGCTATTGAAAAGGTTGTTTTGGAACAAAATCTCGATTAAAATGATGATAACAGATTGCAGCAAGATGCCCTAGCTTGAAGCAGATCTGGCACATAGTCCTATTACTTCCTCTTCCTCCAAAACCAAATCTTCCACTTTGATAAATTCTTCCACCAAAATTTGGCTTTCCTCTTCCGCCTTCTAAAAAACTTGGACCAGCCATATCAAATCATTGATTTAATCCTTCTTTAATATCACATCTCTTCTGACTTTGCTTAACTTATGAAAAATTCGCAGCACAATTTTCATGCAAATTGGCCATGCATGTTAGATTTTGCTATTCCAATATACTTTCATGCGTAAGTAAAACAGAGTAAACATTATGTATGTTCATTGAATCACCTTTCCCAGTTATATGAACTACTACAAGATTATATTCTAGTCCTAATCCAACAAAAAGATACAGAATAAAATCGTCATCGAAAATAGAATTAACAGCAGTAGAAAGACTGTCTAACATATTTTTCATCTTCAAAAAATATTCAACAATTGACAGAAAATCTTTCTTCAACGATTGCAGTTGAAGTTTGAGCTGAAGTGCTTTTGCTTTGGATTGAGATCCATTTTGCTTCTCTAAAACTTGCCAGACTTGGAAGGTTGATTTACATCCAATAACAGAACTCAGTCATTGAAGACAACAACCAAAACAAGCAGTAATTGATTTTGCCTCCCCCAAATTACAAATTCTGGATTCTCTACATATTAATCTTGATTCACGCCAGATTTAAATCTAATAGGAGTTGATTTTGATTCACTGATGAAATTCTCCAATTCGTTACCTCTTATCTAAGGCAAAACTTGAGACTTCCAGGCTAAGTAGTTTGTTCCATCAAGTTTGATCGGTACTGCAAATGAGAAAGAAGATTGCGAGGATAGATTTGTGTAAGATAGATTCGTGCCAACCATGGCTATGATACCAAATCAAGTTTCTCAAATACAGAAAATGATGTTTGGCTGTGAAAGAAAAACACAGAGGAAAACACGAGAAAACTTTCTATATTTCTTGCTATTGATTTTCAATTATGTTCGCAAGATATATATACATGAAGAAAAACGAAGAAACAGAATTCTCTAGAATTCCAGCTCATTAGCAGAGATCATAACCACCCTAACTAACTCTATGAGCTGATAATTCCACCTAACTTTTTCTCTTTACAAGTACCATGGTATTCTGTTTCTGCTTGCCTAGGTAGTGTCATTACTTCAAAGAAATAAACCCAATGCACACGTGCATCGTGCTCGCTGTCAAGCACGAAGAGGCTATCTTGCCCCAAATCAAGAGCAAGGAAATTAAAATTAATGGATGTACAATTTTTAAACACTTTGTACTTAATGTATTGTATAATTTTTGCTGGTAATAATTTCCATTAGAGCCACTGTAAAAAGCAAAACCAAGAGAAAGCAAGGAAGAAAACACATCGGATGGCATAGCATATACAGTAATGCAATTAATTAATTCTCAATAATTAAAAAAGAATGAAGAAACTATGGATGTGAGTAAGTTTTGCCATCTCTGACTAGGGAAGTTAGAGTGATTCTTTTATCAATGTGTGGGAATGCAAGCATGGAGTAAGAAATTGAGATTTACAGAGAGGTGTATTAATAGTGGCGATAAGATGATCTTAAAAGGGAGGTAGTAGGTGCATGTTTACTGGTTGGATATTATAGAACTGTAGTTTCTGTGTAAATATAGACGAAATTGGTGTATGAAATCTCACTGATTTCAAAAATATGCAATTCATTAATTTAATTTCCATCTATCAAAAGATTTTGATTGTCAAATTACACCAGAAAATCTAGCTTGCAAAGTCCTATATAAACCTTTCTATTAACTAGTTCTTATTCACGTATCTTCTCTTGCATAGAAAACTACAAAGAAAATGGAGAAAATGACCACAGTTCAAGCCGTTTTGATGGTTTCCCTGGTGTTGGGGCTTCTTGTTGGGCAGTCTACAGCATCGTGCGAAGAATCATGCGTCAAAATTTGCAAGTCCCATCCTGGAGAAAAATTTGAAGCATGTTTAACTGACTGCTTAAGAGCGTGCAACTCTCAAAACGTCGCTCAATTCTTCTGCAAGCTCGGCTGTGCTTCTTCCTTGTGTGTCGACCATAACACCAAGGACAACCCTGGTAATTAAATCTCTCTTCTCTCTATTTTCCTCTCAATCTCTCGTGTATAAATACAAACACGATCGAACCCATAATTTAATTATTAATTATTTCTGTTTGTCTTGTGCAGAGAAAGTGGGAAGCTGTGTGGAATCCTGCTCAAAGACTTGCATCAAGATATAATATCGGCACTTTTAATTCTTAAAACAAATTGATGTTTTGAGATAATTGTCACTGTAATAATGCCTGATGTACATTTGGACAGTTATGCATTTATGTAAGGTTTAAATTACACCAGTTAATTCTATTTCCTAATAAGATTATGTTTGTTTTAATTGCAAGTTGTGGTAGTGAAATCTTTAAAAGAAAATTCATGGAGGCATGGGCTTATGTCAAGCATATAGTGCAGTAAGCATAATCAAGTTTCTCAAATGCAGAAAATGATGTTTGGCTGTGAAAGAAAAATAGAGAGAAAAAGACGAGAAAACTATCTATATTTCTTGTTATTGATTTTCAATTATGTTCGCAAGATATATATACATGAAGAAAAACGAAGAAACAGAATTCTCTAAAATTCCAACTCATTAACAGAAATCATAAGCACACAAACAAACTCTATGAGCTGATAATTCTACCTGACTTTTTCTCTCTACAAGCATCACAGTGCCCTATTTCTGCTTGCCCAGGTAGTGCTGTTACTTCAGAGAAATGAACCTGATGCACATGTGCATCATGCTCCCTGTCAAGCATGAAGGGGCTATCTTGCCCCAAATCAAGAGGAAGGAAATTAAAATTAATGGATGTTTTTAACAGAGAACACCATGAGAAACAAAAAAAACTGTAGTGTTGCAACAAAAATTAGCCATGATGAAATTAGAAGATCAACTTAATTAAAGGTTATGTCATAGTGTCTTATTATATGTGGAGATCTATATATTTACAGGGAAAAGGAAGCATCACCAATTAAAAACAAATGAAATAATTAATTTGAATGAAAAAATTTGTTGACCAAACACATACATTTTTTTATTTAAATAATTTTTTATTTTTACAAATTCATTATTATTAATTGATAGAGCAGTATTATACTATTATCATATGCATGTCTTATATTTTTATAAGAAAACAAATAAATAAATTATACCAATTGTCTTATATTTTATTATATTATTAATTTTAGAAATCTGATATTGAAATGATTTTCCGACTCATAGACTGATTGCTGCCACACAACTTCCGTTTATTGTTTGTTCCAATGCATCAAAACATAAAAACAGAGAATCTAAATTAATCCTTTGTTTGTTTGATGCTTCTTATGAGCATTTGAAGGAGCACAAGCAGTAATATGTGCCTATAGCTTGAGTGCAAAGTCCAGAGCCCTGGTGTAATGTCCAGCACAGATTCTTACAAAGTTCACCGTCACATTTACCCTCTCCACCGGCCGGAAATGTGTCTCGGCATATTTCCTGTGCATCGGCCAGCGGCACGATTGCAGCCACTGCCCCCCCAAAAAAAAAAAATCATCAATGCATGAATAATTTATAAATGAATGGATATGGAAATTAAATTTGCATAAAAATTAAGAGCAAGCAAGGAAAATATTCATTCAAGAGTATAAATGAAGTTACCAAGAAGAAGAAGGACAAAGAAATGGTTGCATGAAATCCTCTTGGCCATTTGGAAAAAGAAATGAAAGGAAGTATTTGCTGTAAAAATACAATGGTGCTTAGCATACTAAGTTGGGGTAATATTTATAGTGTAAAAGATCATCATAGATGAGGGTAGAGTTACCGTATATTTAATTATATTATATAATTTTTAAACACTTTCGTACTTAATATATTATATAATTTTTAGTCGGTAATATTATCTTTTTTTAAAAAAAAAATAAATTTAATTGTCAATTTAATTTTAAGTAATAGAAACTTAACTTATTTAAAAAAAATTATTATATAAATACATATATATAAATTAATTAATAACAAGTAAAATGTATAAAGGCATAAAATTATTATAAAAAATTATACAAAATTTTAATAAAAAATATGTAATTTTATTACTTTTTTATATAAAATATTTTGTTAAAATGGTAAATTACTTAAACAGTAGTTGAATTTGGTAAAAAAAAAAATGGATTTATTTCCCTAAAAGAAAATTGTAAAATATGGAAAGGACAGTTTAGCCCATTCATATAATAGATTTTATGTGCTAAGACTTTCCCAATAGGAAATTAGAATATATGGAAAGGACAGTTTAGCCCATTCATATTATAGATGTTATGTGCCAAAACTTTCCTAATAGGAAATTAGAATATAGGAAAGGCAAGTTTAGCCCATTCATATAATAGATTTTGTGTGCCTAAACTTTCCTAATAGGAAATTATAATATATGGAAAGGACAGTTTTGCCCATTCATATTATATATGTTATGTTCCAAAACTTTCCTAATAGGAAATTAGAATATACGGAAAGGAAAGTTTAGCCCATTCATATAATAGATTTTGTGTGCCTAAACTTTCCTTATAGGAAATTAGAATGTATGGAAAGGACAGTTTTGCCCATTCATGAAATAGATTTTATGTGCCAAAACTTTCCTAATAAAAAATCTAAAGATCAAATTTACAAAGGTACGAAACGAAACCATCGGGATAATAGAAATGAATGATATACACTTACGCCGCATATATTATTAAGTAAAAAGTTTAAAATATGTAATGAATAATTAATATAAAATTTAAAATAATTAATAAAAATAATATAAAATAAATATTTAAAATAATTAATATAAAATTTAAAATATGTACTATAAAAACTTAAAATATTAATAAAAAATTTAAAATGAACAAGGAAAGAGTTGAAAATTTTAGATATTGTATAGAAATTCATGTTAAGTTAAGCACATGCTACTCTTTTCGTAAATTTAAAATGAAAAAATAATATTTAATTGCCTAGTATTTTATTAATTTGTATAAATTTTAATATATTTATTTATATTAAATATCTTTAATTTTATTAATAAAATAATAAACATAGTTATATATTAAGTATTTGTAATTAATAAGTTCTCACTTAAATTTTTTATTACAACTTACAGATTGGTCATTCTACCTTGTAGGGACTTATATGATATAATAATTAAAATATTATCAAATTTTCATTATTTTTAAAAAATTAATAGATCTAAATGTTAATACCCTTTTAAAAAAATATAGCAGTAAAAGAAGAGCACCAAAAACATGAAACGAAAAGACGAAAGGGTTAAAACTGCAAAAGAGTAAAAGTACTGACAAGTAAATCGCATAAATAACTCCTAATTTTCTCAACTCGCCAAATTATATCTTCTGCAATACAAAAAGGGGGCAAAGCAGCCAAGCTCGGAACTTCGTAACTTCGCCATCACCAACACAAGCTTTTTCTCTCTGAAACCCCGAAATTAATTAATAAAATTAAAATTTCAGAAATCCCCTTTTTATTGGAAAAAATTATTAAATAATTTTAATTTTATTATCAAATTCTCTTTCATTTCATTTCACTTCACCTGTAAAACCCTAAATTCTCTCCTCTTTCTCTCTCTACAATTTCATACTCGATCCATTCAAAATCTGTTCGTTCTGTCTCTAAGTCCTCCCTCGCCCTCCCAATTTTAGAAAAAATCTGTGCACGATCATTTTCAAAACTAGGGTTTTGGTTTTTTTTTTTTTCAGGTTACGGTACAGGCTGGCGGTTAATCAGGTTAAGTAAATGGCGGATCCGCCGCGTGTCCGCTATAACGGTGTTCTAAATCGAGGAGAGAAAGATATTGTTGGATTGGGGGTGGATTTCATAAGGCTACAGAGTGGTTATAGAAGAAGACAAGAGTGAAAAAGAGTTAAGCATGCTGAGTGTGCTACGTGTGCACCTTCCTTCGGATATCCCTATTGTTGGCTGCGAGCTCACGCCGTATGTGCTTTTACGGCGCCCTGATAAGACCGTTGCCACCGATGATGTCCCCGAGTCTGCCCCAGTTGATGGTCATTTCTTGAGATATAAGTGGTAAGTGCCCACAAAAGCAATCATTTTCACCTTTTATTAGCATTATTTGGGTTTTCTTGAGTTATGAGTGGTTGCTGCGGGTGAAAGAGTTTTTTTTTTTTTTTTGCTAAATTTTGGTCGGTTTACTGTTGTTTGGCTTGGTTGGTTTAAAGTAGTGATTGAAACTTTTTAGTGTGGTGATGAGATAATGCGCGTGGGTGCTTATGGAATTGATGAAAATGACAATATATTTTCATTTGAACATTCTGATTCATGGGTTTATAATTTGCTTATTATTAGTTAATTTAAGTGTCCGTTGGATGTGGCTGATTGTGTGCTTTCTGTGGTCGCGAATAAAATTAAATGAGTTATGTTATCTTACCATTGTAGTATTTATCACATCCATTTAGCAATTCTTTTGAAATGGACAATCGAATTCCTGCTATTTGAATGTCTGGCGCATGTTATTTACTTTGAAGAACAGTACAGGGATTTCTTGTTAACTAGAATATGTGAGCTCTAACTCTAAACTCAGCTATTTGCACATAGAAATGTTTATAATACTGATTCCGTCATTGGCGTTAACAACTACCCTTGGAAGAATGCTTTTATGCGCTGCAGACCGTTCAAGAAATTATGGCTCCCAAATGTTTCAGTTCATGCTCAATCTGATGCGCTATTATTTTACCTCATCTGAAATAAACATTAAGGGGTATGGCACCTTTTGTATGTTCAAGCTGTTACAAGCAGGCTTCTGTGAGTAATCATTTTATTTATCCTGAAAAACTATTATTGGCAATTAGCACCCCCTTTTATTAATCGTGGAAAAGATCCCACTACATACCTATCCGTATCCTATATGCATGCATTTCATGTTCTGCAAGAAAGCAATTACCTGTTTTCTGACAAATTGGTGCATAGATAATAATAAAACACATTTTAATGAGAGAACCAAATTGGAAATGTTCAATCAAGCAGTAAAAGGTTAAAAGATGACATTTTGTGTTTGGACTTGAAAACCTTAATTTCTTAAGAGTTCAATGAATTTGGAAATTAGATACTAAGCGGTTTTCTTAGATACACCGATGATATTTGTTGAGAAAAATTGATGCCTGTGAAGTCTGTCACGTCGGAGTGAAGGTAGTTTAATGAGAAGATAATATAATTCCTTGGTAAAAATTATGGCATCTAAAAATGGAATGAAAACATAAAGATAAATGGTGAGATTGTAGTCAGTCAATTAGAAATCGAGTGTTATATGGACAAGATATGATGGTTCAGATTTTGAATCAAAATGAAAAGCGAATTAAATGAAATAAAAAAAAAAGAAAAGAAAAAGAAATAAAGAGGAGGATGTCAATGGCCATATTGGGGTCTCAAATTTTTGGCCCTTTGTTTTTTATTGAAAAAGGAATTCCTGTATGTGTAGTTCTTTTAAGGGAATTGATGTACTATTTGGCATATTCGGTTTAGAGAAGAAAAAGAAATTGCTGACAAAGATATGACAGTTTACCTCATTATATCTGTTAATTCATTTATCCATTGTTTTTAATTATTATTTTTTTGGTTCTTGGTCAATGAGAACTAGATTTTTTGGATAATCAACCTGATTTTTTGAGGTCACTTTGTCATCAAGATAGATCTTCAAGAGTTACTGCATTGTTATATTATTAGATTTTGGCATATATCCTGTATATGAAATAACCATGCTATTGTGATGATTATGTTAATGACCACACAATTACATACATTTTTAATGGTCTTAAAAGTCATCGTTGGTGCGAATGCATTTTTGTGGTAATTGAGTTCCATTAAGATGTTTATTATGCTACCCGGCTCAAATTGTAGCTATCAAACTACATCAGATATTCATAATGTACACACGCACTAATATATATTACAAAATCGGACTGGAAAAATCTTTAGTTAATTGATTATAACTCCAATCTTTCACAAGAAGTTTTTTCATATAGATAATTACAATAGTCTTTGCGTATAAAATCATTGGATGGAAAAACAAAAAATACCTTCATTCTTGGTAGAGATTGAATGGAGGCTTATTCCTAGTTATGAATCAATCTTCAAATGTTAGCTTTGGTGTTGGGAAAGGGTGTTTTAGTAGATTTAAAAGTGATTTGTGGATAACAATGTGGGTTGAAAATATTGTCGATACAATGACACATTATGAGGTATAGATTTCACCAATTCATCTCACTGTCGGTGCCATGTATCAAAACTGCTGATACATGTCAATTAAAACATGCATAGGAACCATTCACATGAAACATACTTTAGGGCTTCTCCGCTTGTATCTTCAGATTTGTCGAGCCTTGATTCAAATCGGTAGTGCAGGTTTTTTCTTTTAATTTATTATTTCAAACAGCAACAGTGTCTTCTTATCTTCATGGGAATTTTTAATTTCTTAGACCAAATATCGGTAATGTCTGGCATGCATTTATTCTATAGAATATTCTTAGCACAATTAAAGGATAGAAATTCAATTTAATGATAATCTGACAAACTCAAAAATGAAATTGCAGTCTTTGAGTCTATTGATATCAGAAAAATACTAGTCATCCCATATTTGAAGAGGGCAGCATGTGAATTATATATAGATAGAGAATCAATAAATATTGATGAAAAATGAAAAATTAGATTTTCTGGGAAGCTTATTTGTAGTATCAGGGGATTTAACTTTCTATACAAGGATAGTAGTTTATTCGTAATGGTGTGCGGATATGACTATAACTGGTTGTGGCATTACTAGAAGCTTTGAAAATTGTAAGTGTCATTTTTTGGCAAGATAATCAAGTGCGTGTGTAGCAATACATTACTGTCTCCACTGATCTGTATTTGCAATTTCTTTAAAGTCAATTTATTTTCTCCTTCTCATCATTACTAAAGTCAATGGATTGTCATGGATCTTTTTCCGGTTTAATGTTGAAAGATCTCTATTTAGCCTGTTACTGGAAGCTTTTGCTAACTGCATATGGCATCAGAAGATATATTTCGGATTTGGAAATTTTCATTTAATGCTGAATGATTGTGTTGTCTCTGTTTGAGATAATTTTTGCATCCATATATTAATTGTGTCTGGTCCAGAACTTGGAGTGTAAACTGTGATACATGGCCTGATTATTCTTACTGTACTCTTGGGCTTATTTTGCAGGTACCGTATACAAAGTGATAAAAAAGTTGCTGTATGTAGTGTACATCCATCTGAGCAGGCCACGCTGCAGTGTCTAGGTTGCGTTAAGGCTAAAATACCTGTTGCCAAAAGTTACCATTGCTCGCCCAAGTGCTTCTCTGATGCATGGCAGCATCATCGTGTTTTACACGATCGTGCTGCGAGTGCTGTAAATGAAAATGGGACTGAGGAGGAAGAGTTGTTTGGGCGCTTCAACAGCACTGGATCTGGAATACTCAATACTAGTTTAGCTGGTTCTGCATCAAATTCTAGCTTGACTAATGGTTCGACACCTTTATATCCTGCCGCAGTCACGCAGAGGAGCGGTGGTGAAACTTGGTTTGAAGTTGGACGATCCAAAACATACACACCAACAGCTGATGATATTGGTCATGTCCTGAAGTTTGAGTGTGTTGTAGTAGATGCAGAAACTAAACTCCCCGTGGGGCATGCCAACACTATACTGACTTCCCGTGTCATTCCTGCTCCTTCTCCCAGTCCTCGTCGCTTGATCCCAGTTAGTGGAGCTGACATGATGGGACATCTAGATTCTGATGGCCGTCTTTCTAGTATTGGAACTTTTACTGTGCTCTCATACAACATTCTGTCAGATGCATATGCAACAAGTGAATCATATAGTTATTGCCCTTCTTGGGCTCTATCGTGGGCATATCGCAGACAAAATGTACTGCGGGAAATTGTTGGCTATCGTGCTGACATTGTTTGCCTTCAGGAGGTAAATATAAACACGCTGTTGTTTACTTGATTAACTTTTGGAGCAATTCTAGTAAGTTCGGAATATGTAGCTCGGGCTTTTTACTGCTTTTATTTCCTTGGAAGCTACTTCAAGCACTGTTTATAATTTATAATTTGTTTTTTGCTTGCGTCCAACCTTATCATATGGTCTAACATTTTTTTTAATACTTTTGGCCATAGTATGGTCAAAATAAGTTGTTCTAATCTAAAGATCCCATTAGGGTAAATAAAGCAATCAGTTTCTGTTGCTACGTTTTGTATGATCATGTATCAGGGGCTTCATTGGTAACAGTGGCCTTTTAGTAGGAATAGATGAGACAAAATTTTAAGTTAAATAGAGGGGAAGATAAAAATAATGAGATATGGGCTGGATTTGTTCTCAGCTATCGAATTTCAGAATTTATTTGTCAATTAGTCACTTCATTTTTATTCAAGAAAGAATACTATTGGCCATTGGTTAACCTTGCAGAGTGTTTGTTATAGCCTATTTTCCCCCTCTTCTTTCAGAAGAATACTATTGGCCTTTGGTTAACCTTGCAAAGTGTTTGTTATAGCTTTTTTTCCCCCCCCACTTCTTTCAGGTTCAAAATGATCACTTTGAGGAATTTTTTGCCCCCGAGCTGGATAAGCATGGCTATCAAGCTCTCTACAAAAGAAAAACAAACGAGGTTGTATAAGAACCTTGTTTTGCAAAAGGACATCTGTTAGGTTTTCATTTTTTTTTATTTGATTTTTTTTGGTGGTTACTAATTCATGATGATCATAGCAGGTTTATAATGGAAATACCCGTACAATTGATGGTTGTGCAACATTTTTCCGTAGAGATAGATTTTCACATGTCAAAAAATATGAGGTTAGAAGCTTTTTGCATTTATGGAAATTATTCTCTTTTTAGTTTGATCTCATGCTGAAGGTTCTTGGATTCGTTTTGCAGGTTGAATTTAATAAGGCTGCTCAGTCTTTGACTGATGCTATACTTCCAAGTGCTCAAAAGAAGAATGCTTTGAATCGATTAGTTAAGGTACCTTGATAACCCTTCAATTCGTAAAAGTGGCCAGATTTTTTTCCAACTTGTGTTTTCCTTTCCTCATGCAAAATTCTTTGTGTACATAGGATAATGTTGCACTAATAGTGGTTTTGGAAGCAAAATTTAGTAACCAGGGTACTGATACTCATGGGAAGCGGCAGCTTCTCTGTGTGGTAAGAATTTTCATTCTTATTTCTTCTGAAAGTAGCAAAGATTTTATAAAGCTCATGTACACAGCCTCCTTGAAACCAGTGGATGTCTGTATCAACACTGTTGTTGACACTTGATTATCTTTTAACCTTATTGTTTAAGTTAATTTTCATTTTCATGGCTTTCGAGTACAGGCAAATACACATGTAAACGTCCACCAAGATCTAAAGGATGTCAAGCTCTGGCAGGTTCTTATTTTTCTATCATCTTCTACATGCAACTCTATATTTGTACCAATTATCCAGGTAATTTTATTTTATGGTTTTTTATTTGCCAAATTAGGTTCATACGCTCTTGAAAGGATTGGAGAAAATAGCTGCCAGTGCAGACATTCCAATGTTGGTGTGTGGAGATTTCAATTCTGTTCCTGGAAGGTCTGTCTATTCTTCTAATATAGTAGCTGATGTGAGATATTCAATATAAGGGTCATGCTCGGGTACATTCATTTGTACCTTACATCTCCCCAACTCTTTTGTTGCGATTCCTAACCTTACAAGTTGCATTTTTCAGGTTTTTGAGATGTAATCTGTAAGTACTAAATTGCAATGGAAATGTTGGGGAGCTGTATACAGCTATATGCACCATAGTCCTACCCTCAATTTAATTGTAATTATTTTGTTGCTTAACTGTAGTTGCTTTCGAGCTTTCTTGCAGCGCTCCACATGCACTTCTTGCAATGGGGAAGGTAGATCCGTTGCATCCCGATCTAGCAGTAGATCCTCTAACAATCTTGCGTCCTCACACCAAGTTGACACATCAACTGCCATTGGTAATGTATCTTCTTATAGTGAAATGATATTGGACAAACTTAAGAGGTTGTTTACTTTTACAATTTTCCTTTCGTGTGGGTGGGTCTTCTGAGTATATGTGAGAAAAAAATGAGAAAAGGTCATTATTAGAGAATTGGAAGTAAAATGAGAACAGGGTGTTGGTTATTGATTGTGCTCGTTGTGACATACCGAGTGTTACAGGTAAGTGCTTATTCTTCCTTTGCGAGAATTGGAGTTGGCCTCGGTATGGAGCACCAAAGGAGGAAAATGGACCCCACCACCAATGAACCGTTGTTTACACATTGCACTAGAGATTTTATCGGCACTCTAGATTACATATTTTACACAGGTGATCTTTGCAACTACCTGTGCAACCTATCTCTGTTTTTCCCTTCTTTTCAAGAAAGAAAACTTTCTAGTGCGTACTTCTAAACTTCTTTAACTTGTGCTTTCAGCGGACTCTTTAACTGTTGAATCTTTGTTGGAGCTCTTGGATGAGGATAGCCTGAGGAAAGACACAGCCCTTCCTTCTCCAGAATGGTCATCTGATCATATAGCACTTTTAGCTGAATTCCGCTGCAAGCCCAGACCTAGGCGCTGAATTTTCAGGTGCGAAATTATTGTTTCTATTTGATCAGATTCTGGGATCTCTCGTTTGATGGTGTGCATCGAAGGTCTTGTATGTGGCTAATTTCTATTCTCCAACATGTTTGTTTGCTCATTCTTCAGGTTTGAACATGGCCAAGGAAAATGGCTGGCAAGAGAAGCCGATGGATAGAGAGAGATAAGTCATTGTTCTTTCTTGGTTCTCGGATTCTTGCATTGATCTGCGTTGTATTATGTCACCTTTGTCTCATAGAAAATGATGATGATCAAGTTTATTCAATTTCCAACCCTGCCTTTTTTTTTTCTTTCTTTTTGTTTTTGGAAAGTTGCCAATAGAAATGTCAGCCAATGCAGCAGTTTTAATTAGCTCCAAATTTCCCTGCAAAATGAATGCCAAAATGGTCACTGGCATGCTATTGTATGCCCCCCATTTTTATCCATCCATGGGTTTTCCTTCCCCGTTTCCTGGGATTTTGGTAACAAATGCATTTTGTTGTGCTTGCTGAAACAAATAAGATCGTTTGCTTTTTCAATCTTTTTGTTTGTAGCAATCTGGTGCTAATTTTACATCATTCAATTTCTTGGGAATTTCCTGCAGGCGAGATTACAATCTCGCGGAAACACTGAACCGTTGTAAAAATCGTAGAGGAGGATTTCACTTGGACCCCCAGGGTTTATCAAAATGTCAAATAAGTAGAAAAAGAAAGAAGAATTATCATTGAAACCTGAAGGGGTATTCGTAGAATTCTCCCAACATATCACGACATAGTCTAACAATTATTTCCTATTAATTGAAAAAATTGTATTATAAAATGCAAACTGCCTGCTTTAGACTAGTTATCATAATTTGGGTTAGGTCATTAAGGTAAGGATACATTTTAAATATGATAATTAATTTAATTTTTAATCCAAGTCAAGTAAATGGGATTTAAGCCATGGATCTCTTTACCATTTTAAAAGGTTTTACCAATTTAATTAATCAACAAGGATAATTAGTTTGATATTAATACAAAGTCATTAAGATTAATTATAACACACACCCGTATTGTAGCATTTCAAAATCTTATTGGTTATAAAATTTAAAATGAATTTTATAAAATTTGGAATAAAGTAAATATATATTAAAATATATAAAATACATAATAAAAAATTTAAAATTTATTAAAAAAATTTAAAATAATTTTTAAAAAACTTGAAAAAATAAATATAAGAATACATATATGTACCATAATTTAACCCAAAGTCATCGCATAAACATTAAAGGATTGGATTTGAGATTTTTTTTTCTAACAAAAGGACTAAAGGATTTAAAATGTGATAAATTATGTCCTTTTGTAATAAAACAGAAAAGACTCAAGGATCTACATGTTAAAGAATTTACTACTTGGAAAACAAGTAACTTGGTGACTTAAATCAACAAATGAATGCAACATCAACACACATTCTTTAACACAATTGGCCATTGTTATGTGAAAACAACTAAGTCCATTGTTGAATCAACTATGAAAATACACTTAAGATGACAATAGTAAATGTTGTCTGAAGTACAGGCTACACCATCAACTAATGGTATGAATCCTGATGAAAACATCACCAGCTTATATCAAATCATATGCATGTGATGCATCTTTCGACTTTATACACATGCCGTGATGAAAGATCTTGTGCTCCAGCAAAATAAATGCATACGTACAAGCACCACAGTGCAGAGACCCTTTAAAATGATAGCGTGTTTATCAGAATCTTTAAGTTGGTAGTTGTTTACTGGTACAGTTCACAAAAACATGGATGATTGTCTGAAAATTTCATACACCATCTTAGGCTCAGCTGTGCACTTTGAAGCACCTTAGATGTGGGAACAACTGAAGAAGTTCATCTCGGCTTCGTCGCTACACAGAGTCCAAGATGTTTAGATAAAAACTGACAAGTCATATTCCTATCTGAAAACTGGTTCAAACAAGATCAACAGCATAATGGGCTAAGAGAAATTGTGTAGTAAATCAACATATGTGTTTCCAAAACAGTATTAACCAAGCCCATTCTGTTTCTGCTCATATTACGATAAGGAAACTGTCCAACAGAAAATATGTACCCTACCAATATGAGATCTAAATCAAATACCCTACATTGTTCAATAGATAATTTCAGGTTAATACATAGCCAATCAAGTCAACGAGCAAAAAGAAGAAGTCATACCTTAATGCCAACACACCCATTTACATCAAGGGTTCTAAGCGTGTTTGAGCAGAATCTTGAAAGGATTTCCAGGCACTTATCAGTCACACCAACTATTCCAAATAAGCTGCACAATTTCCATCTATAATGTCAGTAAAAAAGATTCAAGTATCAAGATAAACCAAATATTAGCTTATTTGGAATTAAACATTAAAAGCTTATTGTTTATAGCTCAGGATTTGAGAACAATTAACAAACATTGAACAGATAATCTCAGGTTAATATTGTATAGCACGCAGTTCACAGATGGTAGCACTATGAAGGCTTGTAATGAAAATCAGTGCCATGTGAAATGAACTCGCCAAGCATGGCTTGATTGGCTCAGCTCGTTATAATCAGCTGAAACTGCTGAGGCAAAGCAACTACAAAGTGTGGATTGTAAAGCCAAGATTGTTACTTCAGCCCATCAATAGACATTAACGGCGAAGCATAATTTTACATCAGTAACTCCATGCTTGAGTGAAGAAGAAGAAGAAGAGTGACAACTCAAGTCAGTATATGACTCCTGAATATCAAGACAGTGCTTTCATATCCAAATATAATCTTATTCTTCTTTTCAGAAATTACCTAAGAAATTCAAGAGTGGTACAACCTTGAGCAATAGCAATGACCCCTGCGTCAGTGATACGTATGCACCTACCAGAAGATAAATATTTTCTTTTTAATTATAATTAATTCATGGACTCTAACTTCAAAAAATTAATCCTAAAAGGTAGCAATTTTCCTTACCACGTTAAACTGAGCGACACAAGATTTTTGCACTTAGCTATGCAAGCAAGTCCTTCATCAGAGAGATTCTGACAATCAAGATTTTCACAACTATTAGCATTTAGCAAGAAAATTTTGCAGCAACCAGAGCTTCTTACCTGGGCCCCACATAGATCTAAGAACTTGAGATGGGCTAGAAGAGATATCTTCTTGTAAGCTTCGTCAGTCAAGCTGGAGAGGAGCAATGCAGTCAGTCCAGTAAACTAGAGACCCCACAGCCAGCAAAAACATTACGCATAAATATCGAGACATCATAGCATACCTGGAAAGGGCATAAAGATTTAAACTTCTGAGAGAGGAGCATTTGCTCAATATCTTTTGCAGGCCACCGTCTGTCAGCTTGACACACCTAACACCAGAATATTATGAGAATTCACCATAAACAATCAGTTTGACCATGTCAGTCAGCCATTGTCAACGGTAAATGTTAGGAGAAAGAATTGAGACTGTTACAGATTTACTTACTAACTGTCCCTTGTATGATTAGTTTCAGTGACGTTAACATGTGCCAATTAACCATCAATTATTAGATCATTTACATTACACTACTTGAGAAATGGAAAAAGAGAATCCTATGCCATGATATAAGAACACAGGTGTCATTTAGACATTGTTGCTCCTTAAATAAACTAGCTCCAAAAAAATCACAGTTACATACCTTGTCAGGTTTAATGATTCCAATTCTTGATAGTTGTCAGCAACTAATAGCAAACTTTTATCCGATATATTCTGCATTGTAAGAGGAACGTGGTCTGATAAAAAACATTTGTCCAATATGATCAACATTTAATTCAAACAGTTGAAATATAAGACGATAATGCAATAGTCAATTTGACAAAAAAAAAATTTCAAATCAAAATTCCTATCCAATAGTCAAGATGGCAAAGAGAAAAACAAACCAGTACCTTACAGCCGCTTAAGTTCAAATCTATAATATGTTTGCAGTTCTTCGCCAGATGCTGTATGCCAATATCTGTTACCCTGAATTTCAATTTGATTTTGAAATTCAACAATATCAATAAAATGTTCAAGTCCAAAAACATAAGTACACGTAAAAATTGTGGGACTAGAAAATCTTAGAATACCTTACATTCCAATAGATGGAAAAGACTTTCAGCTTAGGACAAGTACTAGTTATAATTTCAATTCCCTTGTCTGATATCTTCTGGCAACCATTCAGATTCAGAGACTCTAGATTTTGCAAAGAATCCAAACACTGTCAAAGGAATAAAATTCTATAAAAGTAAGAAAAGTAATTCAACTACATGACATGTAACTTTCCAGAATTGATAATTCTCTAGTATGATTGGCACAGCTGGACATTTCAGAGTTTCACTAAAGGAATTAAGTTCTACAATAGTTCAACAACACTAGTGAAGATGGAACAACCAGATGCAACATTTGTCCTAGGATCATGCTGACAGAAACTGCACAACATCTCTTTATAAAGTTACAAAAGAGAGTACCACCAATTTTGATATCAATTGAGCTCTTAAACAACCAGAGTCTATCCGACAGTCACTAAACTAAAATACCCTATGAGTTGCAAAATGTTACCTTGGTTTTCAGAAGTTCAAGATGTTTGTCTTCAATATCTTGCGCAAACTCAAGGTTTATTTCTCTCACATGGCGATACCTAGGCTGCAAAACAAATGAATTACACTTCCAGCAATAACAAATTCCCACATAACCCAGTTACAGAAACTAAAATAGAACAATATGAAATTCTAATACTAGTGATTCATCAAAAAACTCACTTAAAAGAAATTAGCAAAAAACAAAAACCCATCCTTTTTTTTTTTTTTTTGCCTTCTTCAACTTCCATAACATACCATTGAAAGAGCAGCGATAAGTCGATTTCCAGCATCATTCATCTCACGCAAATCAATAACCTGAGAGAAACCCTTATCATACAAGCCAATATTAAGTTGAAATAATTCAAAAGCATAGCAGAATACGAGTAATACCTTCCAGAGAGAAGGATAGGAGACAAGAGTTTTGTGAAGCCATGGGCTAACGAGAATAAGAGAAATTAAGTCTCTTTGGGAAAGTTTGGAGCTCACTATTCTCATCACTTTTGGAACTGTTTCTCTGCTCCATGTTTGCTCTTGTACTTCCTTCACTTTCTCTTCCATCCTCAATCTTCAGAGAAGACAATCTGAAAACTGGAATTTTGTTAGCACCGCTAGCGAATTTTACAAACAGAACTTAACTGCAAAAGTAATTGTATCTGAACTCCTCCAAAGAAAAATAACCAGTGCTCAAAACCTTACACAATCATACCCAGGCAAACAAAATTCGTACAACTATACTTATTCTTTAACCAAAAGTCATAAATAGCCCTATACATTTTACAAAGTTGTCACTGTACTCTGATTACTAGATTTTATGTGTTTTGGGCATTTTTGTCATTTCCATTCAGTTTGGTAACATGCTTGTCTAAAATTATTGTACCTGACGTATTATTGTCATTACCAGATTTTAAGAGCATATTTCATACAAAATCCTTCCTCCTCTTCGTCTTCTCAATTCTCCTCTCTTCGCTGAACAAACAAAACGCAACTACAAAAAATTTCTTTCAACTCGGCATTTCAAACTCTTTTACTTTCTTCTCCATACCCAAAAGACGCAACCATGATTTTGAGAACCCAGAACCCAGTCATCTCAATTCGGAAACTATTATCTCCAGAAACTCCGCTGAACTCCTCCGCTAACTCTCTTCTTCACTGCAGTTTTCAGAATCGATGGATAACAAAAGTTCGTCTGAAATGGGTCAAGAATCGAGGCCTAGACCACATTATAGATATCGACACCGATCTCAAGGCCGCTTGCCTTTTAAAAGATGCTATAAAGCGCTCGTCTACTGGTTTCCTCACGGCAAATTCTGTCTCTGACTGGCACAAACTCCTTGGTCTCACTGTTCCTGTTATCCGCTTTTTGCGCAGGTGAAATTTCGTTTCTTAAAAATATAAATTCGTGCATTTCTGCATACTGATTTCGTTTATTTGCTTGGTTTTTGGTTAATTCTCGGCATCATTACTTTACTCCCGGATTCTTGCATACCCATATTGATTCATTGATTCTGTAGTTTTATTGAAGTTGCAAGAACCCGAAGAATTGTGTATCCAAGCTTTTATATGTTGGAAAGTTCGACACTTTTCAATGAGTTTGGGTATAATTATTGCCTAAAATTGACTTTGTTTGAGATTTTTGGATGGTGAAACTTTTTGGTTTTCTGTAGGTACCCAACTCTTTTTCATGAATTTCCGCACAGTCGTTATGCAAATTTACCTTGTTTTCAGCTAACAGACACTGCATTGCTGTTAGACTCGCAAGAGCAGAGAATACACCAGACATATGAGAATGATACTATGGAGAGACTGTGTAGGGTACTTATGATGATGAAAAGTAGGACAGTGCCGCTCCAGTCATTACATTCTTTGAAATGGGATCTAGGATTGCCGGATAATTTTGAGAAAATACTGATTCCAAAATACCCTGATGATTTTCGATTCATTAGGACATCAAATGGGGTTGCAGGATTGCAGCTTGCAAGATGGCACGAAGAATTTGCAGTTTCCAAGTTGCAGAAAACTAATGAGAAAAGTGAGATTGGTAATGAGTATAGGCAATTCAAGAGTGGTCAAACGGCACTAGCATTCCCAATGAATTTTCCGAGGGGATATGGAGCACAGAAGAAAGTCAGAGCATGGATGGATGAGTTTCATAAGCTTCCTTATATTTCACCATACGAGGATTCTCAGCATATTGATCCGAATAGCGAACTTATGGAGAAAAGGGCAGTAGGAGTTTTACACGAGTTTTTGAGTTTAACTATTCACAAGAAGACTAAGAGGAACTACTTGAGAAGCTTGAGGGACAAACTGAATCTTCCACATAAGTTTACTCGATTATTTACTAGGTATCCAGGGATCTTCTACCTCTCGCTCAAGTGTAAGACAACTACTGTGACTCTCAAGGAAGGATACCAGCAGGGAAAGTTAGTGGACCCACATCCGCTTGTTCATCTTAGAAAGAAATTTTATCATGTAATGAGAACAGGGCTTCTTTATCGTGCTAAAGGTGTGAATCTTATAGTTCCACAAGACCTTTCCCTTGACAATGTAGTGGAGAATGGAGCAGAACAAGAAGAAACTGAGGAAGAGATAGGAACAGATGACGAATGCTATCAAGAAATCTCAGAAGTGGATGATGAGTCTGACGAAGAGGAGTAATTATTTGAAAGACACACAATTTTGTATCCTTCTTGGAAATGAAAAAGATGAATGATTAAAACACTTGAAGGTCAGTTCTCCAAATAGAAAGTAGTGAACTATTGATTCTTCTTTTTCTTCAGCATGAGAATAATTATTGACCTTTGATTTGTTAAATCCTGCACTGGTTTGTTTGTTTCTTTCTATATGTTATCCTTAATAAAACTTTTGCACCACAGGATCAGAACTTCCAAATTGATTAGCATCTTATGATTTTAAGCTACGCTTTAGTTGCATAAACATTTTTCAACGATTTTGAATAAGTATGAGAAAGATGCAAACATTTTCAAATTCATAACTGTTCCATAGTAAAGTTTGGATGCATGGATGTATATTCAATATGGACAATCAAGCTGTTGGTTGGCCATCTCCAACTTCTTCAATGCAACCAGAACTTCCAATGGAGAAAATCTTGACTAGTGAAATAATTCTTCTTAGTAATTATTGACGTGTTTTCCGTCTGCAGGTTTTTATAAAATCACGGGGTTCAAACTTTAAACAGCTTAGCTACTCAAGTAGAACTTGGAAACGATGGCATAGGGTAAAGCTGAGAAGCATCTTCAAGTAGAATGCTGCTGGGAAATATCATGTGCAAAATTTTATTAGAAAAGAAATAAGTGGATGAAAGAACCGACGGATTAGATCAATAGAGAAGCAGAAGCAGAAGCAGCCGCAGCAACCCATGTTAGGAAGGTTGTGAAGCTTTCTAAACGAAACATAAGACTTCAAGTTATTGCTGGTAGCCACTGTTGAGCTCCAATTCTTCTTCATTGTCTTTGATAATGATAATTTCCAGGCTTCCATGAATTCAGACTGGAGAGAAATGATTTGTTGGAATCAGATTTTCATGAAAAACATATAATACTTCAATTTTGGTACATTTTGAAAGAAAATTGTTTCAAAATTAAAAGCCCTTGCTCGACAGATAGAGAGAATTCGAATATCAAATTTTTAACGGATTGGCTTCGCTTTGGCTCGACGAAATTCAAGCAATTGAACCAATTAGCATCCAGAAATGTATTTTGATTGACAATTGCAAAGATGTGATATATTTTCAAAGGCACCAGCCCTCAGAATAATTGAGGAAGTGCAATACAATTGCAGAATTAACAATGGCCGGCCAAGAGTTAATTTATTAATACACATTCCCAGCTTACATCTTTTTCTATTGTCATTCAATCGATTCTAATTTAGAGTCAACAAATCCGCGTCAATATTGAATTACGCTGTCGAAATGGCACCAACATTTCCAAAACCTAAACCCCAAATACATTTTTATCTGCAAAATATTTTCAATCTGCTGATCAAACCTTGAAAGTCATTGATAAACTTTAGGTCAGGGAACTATCAAGTCTTACCTCCATTCCTCTTGCCACTTAAAAGTTAATCTGTAAGCTGTCAACGCACACAGAAAAACCTAATTTCATCGTTGCTATTCAGAATTTCTAATCAGCATCGGAACTCTCCTCAAGTCTAAACCTAGAGGCTAGAGCTCCCGCCATGAAACTCAACAAAGAATTTCCTAAATTATAAAGAGGAATGAGCTAAATACACAAGTAAACAGAGACGGATAGAGAATAATCCCCGAATTTTTGAAGAAAAGAATATATATACTCAAGAGAACAGTAGAGATCATTTCAGTGTAAAGTGGAATACTGACTAATCCCATGCACTGCTCACACCTGGGCCGCCGTATGCTCCACCGTAACCGCCACCACCTCCACCGTAACCACCAGGAGCCCCATATCCACCACTACTATTCATTCCACCGTAACTGTCAGTAGTTGAACCTCTACTAAATGAGCTGCTGTCTCTTCTGAAATCACGACCACCAAAACGGTTTCCTCCAGTGCGCCTATTTCTGCCACCACTATAAGCAGCTCTTGATGCATAACGAGCAAGCCAAACAGGTACTTCCTGATTGGCTTCTTGCATTAGCTCAGATAGAGGCCTTGCTAATGACATATTGTTATCATTGAAAAAGGCTGTTGCCAATCCTGATTTCCCAGCTCGCCCTGTCCTTCCTATCCGATGAACATAATCATCAATGTCATTAGGGAGATCAAAGTTCACTACATGAGCTACATGAGGTATATCGAGACCACGTGCTGCCACATCTGTGGCTACCAAAATTGGTGTCTTTCCACTCTTAAATGATCTCAATGCCAGTTCCCTTTCCTGCACACAAAACCAAGACCTCATAAACAACTGAAGGTATAAAATAATGCAGAATTTCAGTTCTAACTAACTTTGTTTCTCTTTCTGCTGTATTGATCCTAAGTGGCTTACTTGTTGTGTTCTGTCACCATGAATCGTAGTTGCAGGAAACCCATTCATATACAACCAGTGCTCCAATGCATCAGCTCCCTTTTTTGTCTCAACAAACACTAACGTCAAAGCTTGCTGCAAATTCAAAGATGAGTAATTTAATATCATAACAAGAAGGACGGATATAATTCAACCTATCAAGTTAAATCCAAGTGAATGCCATTGAACTAGCAGTTTGAATGTTACACACAACTTGTAAAAAGAGAGCTCCCACCAAATTGCTCGAAGAGAGAATAAACTAATATAGGGAATTATAATAGGCAGCTCCAAGATGCAAAATGCAAGTGTCTATCATACCTTGCCATGAACTCCATTTTCCACCTGTGCATGCAAGAGGTCCATCAGATGGCTTCTCTTGTCTGACTCTTGAACATATTCAACTCTTTGCAGAATTAAATCAGTGCTTGAACCAACCCTTCCAACAGCCAGAAAAATGTAATTTGCAAGAAAATCTGATGCCAATCTCTGCACGCCAAGCAAATTGCAATAGAATATTGAAAGATAATTGATGCCAATTCCCAATATAACTTCTATCATAAACTTTCACTGCAAATGAGAAAATGATCTCAAGCATCCATATCTTATACAAAATATCTGCCTTACAGCAAATTCATTTCCCATTCAAATGGATAAAAAGTAATTGGCATGAGTCCAACCACCCCAAAATTAGACCTCATAAGGACCCAAACTATAATTTGATAATGGTTTGACCACTGGTACAAATCATGTCCAAAGTTCAACAGTGTTGAGCAAAAGGATTACACCACCTTGGTGTTTTAATGAATTAATTAATGGTATTTATGATAGTAATTGTAGTAGAAACAACCTCTCAGCAGACAGAATCACAAAAAGTTCAACAACACCAACATCAGAAAGATCAAAACAAACTCGAAAAGGAAATTTCAAAAAAATACCTGTATCTCCTTCGGAAAGGTGGCACTGAAAAGCATGGTCTGTCTAACACCTGGAGGGGGCATATCCATTTGTTGCACTATCTTTCGGATTTGAGGCTCAAAACCCATATCCAGCATCCTATCTGCCTCATCGAGAGCTAAATATCTAATCATCTGCAATGACACTCTAGCTCTCTCAAGCAGATCAACCAATCGTCCCGGAGTTGCCACAAGAATATCAACCCCTTTCTCAAGCTCCCATAACTGACCAACAACAAAAACATTAGTTCACAAGAAAATTAGGCAGTAGAAAGATAAATGAAATTTTAACCCAAAGACCAATGTACATCAAAGAAAAAGGCAATGAAAAAGAGATCAGGCTATTGGATAACACATTTGTAAGGTAAACACATATATTCATTAAATATGTCATGTGATAACCCAAAAATGATATCTGTCGTTTACATTACGGAAGGATCAAAGCACAATTGGTCAGATCATTAGACAAGTTTACACCAACCTAAAAGAAAACATTCACCCATGAAGTTGTAACCAAAAACTATTCTAATTCAAAATCAAAGCAATGAACAATAAATTATGAAAGACCATCAGGACCCACATTCACATCAAGCCAAAAACAAAAACCACATCTAAATCTCCCCTACATATCAACAACAAAATGCAAAGAAAAAAGCAAGTTAACATAAATCCTAGGGCTTCTATAAGCACACATCACATCAAAACTATATACTTAACATCTATAGAAAGTTTCAGCAAAACAGATTTAAAGGCTCAAACATTTCCTAATTTTGAAACCTCCATCGACCTTAAGTGATAACAATTCCCACCCACCAAGCCAAAACCTACAAAGAAAGAATAGCAACTGAAAGTATTTCAAAAAAATATGACATTGCTTTGTAAAAGCGATTTCATCATTGTATGAATTCAGCATGAAGATACTTTGTAATAAAATAAATAAATAAATAAATAATTAGTAGTAAATTTATGTCAAGCAGTAATAAATTTTAGAATACAATATATCAGATAGAATGAATAAACAACACTAAGAAAGAAGACAAACACCAGAATGTCAAAGATTTAATAAATTCTAAGGAGAGCAAACCAAATATACAGTTAAGAACCACAAAAATGGAAACCTGTTGGTTGATTGGTGCTCCTCCATAGGCAACCACCACCTTGACACCAGTTTGAAAGGAAAACTTCTTGGCTTCATCATGTATCTACAAGTAAATCATAATTGATTGAAAATCATTATTGCCAATTTGAAAAAAAGTGCATGCTGTAAGAAAACATGCCACAAAAGTGGTCTAAACCAAAAGCCCACCTGAGATGAGAGTTCTCTTGTAGGAGCAAGGATAAGAGCAAGAGGATAAACAGTCCGTGCTCCACGAGGTCTCTGTACATACTGCTCCCGCATTATCCCACTAATAATTGGAAAACAAAAGGCAGCTGTCTTCCCCGACCCTGTCTGAGCACAGGCCATTAAATCTCTTCCTGCAACCGATATAGGAATAGCGTAACGCTGAACAGGAGTTGGCTTGACATACTTGCACCTCCTAATATTTAAATTCAATACCTCCCCCAAATCTATTTCTGCAAATGTATTAACTGGTGGCGGCACATTATTCCCACTTGTCTCCACAGGAATATCCTCATAAGCATCAAAATTTATACCCGTGTTTTCTTGTTCACCAAACCCCTGTTCTGCATCATCACAGTCACCAAATGGATTCACTTCACGTTCTCTTCGGTCCCAACTCCCACTTCTGTTATTCCTACCACCACCACCACTTCTACCACCAGAACCATAACTTTGACGCCCGAAATCAGGCCTTGCACCACCGCCCCATCGAGAACCAGTAGCAGGTCCGTTGTGAGATACAGGTTCATGGGACGATAATGAGGCAGGGGGATCGGATGAGGCTGAGGCTGGTGGCTTGTTACGGAGATGCGGGGGAACATAAGTGGACCTAGTTGGACGAGAAGAAGCAGGGGCTGCATTCTCAGATGCAGAGTTAGCCACTGAATCAGCCCATGAAGTTCTCATAATTGCCGAATTTTATACCTCTTTGGTTGAAAATTGTGGCACAAATGTCAAAAGTTGTCTATCAATATTTCTCTTTCCGATCTTTAACACAATAACTAGCAGATCAAAACCTGAAAAAACATAATGCAAGTTCATTCAAGCTGATGAATACACAAAGTAAAATGGATAGTAATATGATCAAGAAAAAGCAAATCAACCAGGAAAAAAATTAAAAAGAAAATCTCAGCATAATTACAAGCATAATTCCTTTATCAACAAAAAAGACTGTGATCAGACTTGAAACTCAAGAATGAAGATCATACACCAAAACAGCACACCAAATCACATAAATTTTCAACAACATCCATTCGAAATGATCACTTAAACACAAAATCAAGAACAAAAATTACGAATGCAGTAACTTCAACGAGGCTCCAACCTAATTTCCAAATTACGATAAGTTAATCGGTAAAAACGGAGAAGAAACCCTAATTTTCTTAGCTTTTCGTGATCCGACACGAAGCGTAAATATCGTCTCACGAAAGAGAGATATTTGTATTGATGTCTCCTTTTTTAATGAAGATAAAAGTTTTACCTCCATTTGAAAATCAGATCAAAGCTTTTTCTTTTCTCTTTCTTCCTTCCGCTCTGCTTTCTTTGTTGCGTTGTGACTCGCGTCTACCAAATAGGAAGAAAAATAATACTAATTTAATACGATATTTATATATATATCTGAGAGGATAATTATATCCGGATACCCAAACTTTTATATATTCTTAATTCAGACTTGATTTTCACATTTGTTTCAAACAGCTCCCCCAACCTGTTAAAATGACCGAATTACCATTGGTTTGTTGAATCAGGTTAGGGACTTATTGGGTATATATGGATAGATTATGCACTTATTTGAAAAAACATACGAAATAGGGAGCTGGTTATTATTGCCGTATCTAAAAAAAACACTGTTATAGTGTCCGTACAAATCTGGGGGTTGCTCGTAAAATAAATTTATTATGCTCCGTTCATTTGATTTACAATTACGGAATGACCAATTTTCAATTAATTTGATTGGTGGGCGGTGAAGCGTGAAAAATGACTTATTTGAGTCTGCCTTGCGTTAAGCAACTGTTAAATTTAAAAACAAAGTAAATTAAACGCCGTTATTTATTACTGTACCTGACCTATGCGCGCGTGGGGCCACGGCGGCAGTTGATTGGTGGTTTGGAAAGAGGGGTATGTGGACCACGTGACACCAGATATTTTGTGTTGTCGGTTAACATGGGACAGATTTTGATTAGGATTTTAAATTTAAAAAATATTAGTTGGGATTATAAGTAGAAAGGTTCCTAAAACAATTATTAACGTAATTACAGTAATCATAATACGTACAATTTTATAATTATAATATTACTGTATTCTTAATATGTAGAATAATTATTGTACCCAATTTTAAGTTTTAACTCCTTATTAAAATAATTTTAATAATTTAACTCTTTTTATTAATAATTTTTTAAAATATTTTGTTCATGTATTATAAGTCATCTACTTTCTTATATTCATACTTGATTTTATATTATTACAAAAGAAAAAATATATTAATATTCCTTGTTAATAGATTTCTCTTTTATAGTCATGAAAAAATTTTGAAACGGACCAATTTGAGGCAAGTTTGTATTTTCTTAGCCCATGAAAAATTCCAAACGAATTATAAGTCGAGGACGAAAATGATTTGTCATCTCCATTCCTGACCCATTTTGAAAATAGGAGCAAATCCAATTCTCATTCTCGGTCTAATAGGCTAAACGAGATCACATTTTGGTTCAATCACTAGTCCGAACGAGTGAAGCTCCCACAAACTTCCATAGTGCCCATCCTAGTAAGCCTCGCTAAAATAACTTAAAATACTCTTAAGTAAGATTTATTATTATTATTATTATTATAGAATATTTTTAAATATTTATTTTAAAATTTGATAAAATTATAAATACAAATAATTTTTTATAAAATTAACAAAAAATATATTTTAATAGTAATATCGTTATACTTGATCATTAGTTAATTGATTAAAGTAATAAAATAATTAAAATAATTTTATAAATATAATTTTAAATTAATGATATTTTTTTAATATTTTTTCATGTTTAAAAAGATTAACAAAAAATATTTTTATAATTATTTTAGTTATTGTAAAATATTTTTATA